>CM024754.1:192797483-192865464 GCA_014218235.1 Colocasia esculenta | reverse complement strand
GGACCGCGTCGAGGCCCTCATTGAGGGACTTCATGAAGTGTTAACCCGATTGGAGCAGAGGCAACAGGTCGTGGCAATGCAGGGTGAGGCAGCAGGGCGCCTGAATATCCATGATCCGAGCATCGGCGGCACAAAGGCAGCAGAAGATCGTGCCGCTCTGCCAGCGGTGTCGGTTAGTCACGCCGACGTCAAAGCAGCGGCCCCAGCGGCATCCGCGTCGGCCCTTCAAGTCCCCGCGGCGACTCCGACAGCCCCTTCCGTTAGGGGTGTTCAAAAATCTGTCCAAACCGAAAAACCGAACAGAACCGGTTCGGTTCGGTTTGGAGAACAGCCCAATTCAGTTCGGTTTGGAACTGGAGAACCGAAATGAACAGAATATATGTATATATAATATAAATAATTTAATATATTATAAACTAAATAGTGGCGCAGTGGTTGGAGGCGCCTGGTATCAAGGGGGAGGTTGTGAGTTATTGCTCACAACCCCCTCCTTTACACACTTTTTTTTGTTTTTTTCCAGTTCGGTTTAAACCGAACCGAACCGGTTCTGTTCGGTTCGGTTTGACCTTAAATTCGGTTTGGTTCTGTTTTCTGAAAAAAGAGGTGCAAACCAAACCGAACCGAACCATGAACACCCTACCTGCCATGGTAGCGGACCACGAAACCGCCAAGACGCCGGAGGTCGATCACGACTCGGCCGAGTCGACGCCGGTGGCTACGAGCACACTGCCGGCGGAGCCTCGGTGGAGGAGCAACCTCCAGGAGATGAATCGAAAAATTAAGACACTGCAGCGAGGGACTCGGGTTCCCTTAGTGACAACGTTACTTTCCACTTCACCATTCGTCGAGGAGATAACCATGGCACAAGTGCCCATAAAGCTGCAACTCCCAAAATTTCGGTGATATAACGGAACTACTAACCCTGTCCACCACCTTGATAATTTCCAGGGATAGGTTGAGATGGTGAACCTCTCCGACGCACTAAAGTGCCGAGCTTTCATGTCAACCCTCGATGATGCGGCGCTGCAGTGGTTCAAAACATTGTCGGCACGGTCAGTGACGAGCTTCCCTGACTTCGCCCAGCAGTTCCTGGACCATTTCTACAACACGGTGCAACATTCCCTATGTACCAATGACCTGTGGCACGTGGCTCAAAGGAACGGCGAGCTCTTCCGCGACTATGCCAAAAGATTCCAGCTAGAGGCCATGAAGGTGATCGACCTTGACTTACGGACAGCCGTCAACATCTTGACGAGAGTCTGCACCAACACGCCATTCGTCACATCCGTCGCCAAGAAGCCGCCTGTGAGTCTTTCCGATTTACTCTCCCGCATGCAGAAGTACGCGAGGCTGGAGTTCACCCTCAGCATGGCGGGTAAGCTGGGGTGCTCGTCCGAGCTGGGGTCGTCAAGCAAGGCGTCGCAGCCAAAAAAGCCTCGGCGGGACGAGTCCTCATCTCGTGGAGACAGGCGGTCTGGCTCAAATCTTCGAAAGGACGAGTATAGGCGCACCCGAGATCTCCCCAACTTCAACAGACTCCCGTCCGAGATCCTGCCTATCATAAAAAGACTGCCCGAGTTTCAGCGGCCCGAGCTGCTTCCTAGGCCTCCACCAGGGTGCAGAGCAGATCAATATTGTGAATATCACAAGGGCTACAGGCACATCACTGACCAGTGTCGAAGCCTCAAGATGGAGATCTCGGACATGCTGCGGCGCTGTATCATCGGAAGGAATGTCATCGACGGGCGAGCAAAGGAGCAGACACCCGAGGAGGAGCGTGGGGCTCGCGGTGGAAAAGGAGCGATCGTTGTCTTGGCCGGGGGCTTGGCCGGAGGAGGAGACAGCGGAAAAAAGCGGAAGGCGTACGCGTTGGCCGTCGACTTGAACTTGGAGGCCTCGGCTCCGAGACCCCACGGTGTTATCACATTTTTCGAGGATGATGTCATCGGCCTCAGCTTCCCCCACAATGACGCACTTGTAATCCGCGCGGACATCGACGGGTATAGTGTGCATCAGATTCTGGTGGACAGTGGGGCGGCTCCCGATGTCCTTTTCTATGATTGTTATGTAAAAATGACGGACCTAAGCACCGAGTTAAAACCTGTGGCCACGCCTTTATTCGGGTTTAGCGGGTCGTTAGTCAGCGCCGAGGGGTCGATTAGGCTGAAGGTGACTCTCGGAACTCAGCCGTGCCTTGTAACCGTCGAGGCCGACTTCATCGTGGTGAAAGTGAAGTCGGCCTACAACGCCATTTTCGGCCGAGGGATCTTGGGAAATCTAGGAGGGGTCCCATCCACATATCATCAGAAACTGAAGTTTCCCACACCGAACGGGATAGGCGAGGTTGTTGGAAACCAGACCGAGGCCCGTCGGTGTTATGTAAATTAAATAAAAGCCAAAGAACTGGTCGTTTCTGAGTATGAGCGTGTGCATGATGAAAGTGTGGAAAGGCACGAGCCTGCCGAACAAACAAAGCAAATCCAAATCACGGAAGAAAGATCAATTATGATTGGCACCGAGCTCTGGGAGTCGGAGGAAGGGTTGATCAAATTCTCAAAAGCAGCAGCGATGTCTTCTCCTGGGCAGAAGACGACCTCCCCGGGATTGCCACAGAAGTCATCCAGCACCATCTAAATGTGAACCCTAAAGCTCGGCCGATGCGTCAGAAGAAGCGGCCCCTTTCGGCTGATCAGCAAGAAGCGGTGGACGACAGCCTAGCCAAGTACCTGCGCGCAGGAACTTTTCGAGATGTCTTTTATCCCTAATGGGTGGCCAACGTCGTCCTTGTCAAAAAAGCAAATGGCAAATGGCACATGTGCGTGGACTTCACCGACCTCAACAAAGCGTGCCCAAAGGATAGCTTCCCTCTTCCTCGCATCGATCAACTCGTCGACTCCACGGTCGGCATGAGCTCCTGAGCTTCCTCGATGCCTACTCAGGGTATCATCAGATCAGGATGGCCCCTGGGGACAAAGAAAAAACCGCCTTCACCATGGAGAAAGGTCTGTACTGTTTTACCCGAATGCCTTTTGGACTGAAAAACGAAGGGGCAACATACCAGAGGCTCGTCAACATGATGTTCGAGCAACAAATCGGGATGACTATGGAGATATACATCCATGATATGTTGGTGAAGAGCAGGCGATCCAAAGACCATGTTTGGGACCTAGCCGAAGCCTTCGAGGTTTTACACCAATACAGAATGAAGTTGAACCCCGACAAGTGCATCTTCGACGTCCGCACCGGGAAGTTCCTCGGCTATCTCGTTTCAAGCCGAGGCATCAGTGTCAACCCTGACAAAGTTCAAGCCATCATCAACATGACAGCACCAAGGACCGTTAAAGAGGTACAGAGGCTCAATGGCCGAATAACTGCCCTAATCAGGTTCATGTCGAAGTCGGCTGAAAGATGCAGGCCCTTTTTTGACGTATTATGGAAGGGGCAGTTCGAGTGGAACTACGACTGCCAGAGAGCTTTTGACAAGCTCAAGTCTCATTTAGCTAATGTGCCTACTCTGAGTAAGCCTGTCGTAGGAGAAGAGCTTTTCCTATACCTCTCGGCCATGGCTTACTCCATCAGTTTAGTGCTGGTGTGCGAGGAAGATCGAAGGCACGTCCCAGTATACTACACTAGCAAAGCACTACGAGGAGCTGAACAACGCTACTCCGGTCTTGAGAAGACGGGGTACGCACTCGTAATGGCCGCGTGATGACTCCGACCCTACTTCCAAGTGCACCGGATCGTCGTCTTAACCGATGCCCCCATCAAGCAAGTGTTTAGCCGACCCGAGGCCCCGGGGAGGATGGCCAAGTGGGCCGTCGAGCTCGACGAATTTGACATATCGTATAGGCCTCGAGTCGCCATCAAAGCTCAAGCCTTGGCCGACTTCATTTCCGAAGGCAGGGCAAGGCCGCTGGAGCCGGAGGAGGCCACTGGACGATGGCTGGTATACGTGGACAGAGCGTCAAACTCCCGAGGCAGCGGAGCTGGCGTCGTCATGCAATCTCCAGACGGCCCCATCCTAAGGTACGCAATTCGGTTCGGCTTCCCCGCTTCTAACAACGTAGCGGAGTATGAAGCCGTCATCTCTGGACTCAGGACGGCCAAAACCCTAGGAGCAACAAAAGTCCGAGTCCACAACGACTCCTAGCTGGCCGTCAGCTAGGTCTTGAAAGAGTTCGAGGACAGAGAGGACAAGCTCATTTCTTATGTGACCGAGGTCTGAAGAATGATGGACGACTTCGAAGAGGCGAAACTACTGAAGATTCCTCGAGCCGATAACTCGCAGGCCGATGCACTATCCAAGTATGCAGTCATCCCAGAACCTTTTCAAGAGTCTTCCGTGTTCGTAGAGGAGCTCGACGAGCCTTCAGTTGGAGTTACGGAAGTCATGTGTACCGAGGCCGAGCCGACGTGGATAACCCTAATCGTTGGGTATATCCGAGATGAGCGGCTCCCGAGTAACAACGAGGAGGCCCTAAAGGTAAAAAGACGTGCATCAAGGTTTTTTAAGATCGGTGATGACCTTTACAGGAAGGGCTTCAGCTTCCCTCATCTACGGTGCGTCAACCAAATTCAAGCTGGGGAAATCATCGCTGAGCTGCATGAGGGCACATGCGGGAGCCATACAGGACCACGGTCCCTGGTCCGAAGAGTAACTCGGCAGGGTTATTGGTGGCCCACCATGTTGAAGGATGCTGAAGAATATGTGCGAAGATGCCCGCAGTGCCAACTCTTCAGCAAGGTAGACCGGCGACCACCTGTTGGTCTCCAGCCGCTCGCCGCCCCATGGCCATTCGTGCAGTGGGGGATGGACATCCTCGGCCCATTTCCACCAGCCTCGGGCCAGCGAAAGTTCCTTATTGTCGTAGTCGATTACTTCACCAAGTGGGTGGAAGCCGATCCTCTGGCAAAGATCACTGACTCCAACACTTGGGGGTTCGTCTGGATAAATCTCATTTGCAGGTTTGGGCTATTCGGACGATCATCACCGATAATGGAAAACAATTCGACAACGCCAAGTTTCATCGCAATTGCGCGGAGTTTGGCATCAACCATCATTTCACCTCGGTGGCCCATCCTCAAGCTAATGGGCAAGCCGAGGTGACTAACCGAATACTCCTCGATGGACTGAAGAAGAGACTGGACACTCACAAAGGCCGATGGGTTGAGGAACTCCCCCATGTCTTATGGGCGTATCGAGCAACCCCCCGCGAAGCCACTCAAGAATCCCCTTTCGCGCTGGCCTTTGGCGTGGAAGCAGTCACACCAGTAGAACTGCTCATACCCTCAGGACGAGTCCTTGGGTTTGATCGCGAAGATAACGATCGTTCGTTACAAGCCAAGTTGGATCTGATAGAAGAGCGACGGGACAAGGCGGCGCTAAAGGTAGAAATCTACCAACAGAAGATGAAGAGAAGATTCAACAAGGCTGTGAGGCCTCGCTACTTCGGAGTAGGAAGCTTCGTCCTCCGGAAGCTCGCCATTTCAGATCCAAGGTCGGCAGCAGGGAAGCTTTCACCTACTTGGGAAGGCTCGTACCACGTGATTGAGGACTTGGGACAAGGGGCCTATCGCTTGGCGATCATGAACGGCTCGGCGATTTCGAGGACATGGAACGCTGATCATCTCAAATGTTATTATCCTTGAAATGAAGAAGTGTGCATAAAGGTTGTCCGACCACTCGTCTCTCAGGCCTTTCGGCCCTTAGAGCTCTTGCGCGAGGTCACTTCGGCACTCCGAGCTCCAACTACGAGTTCGCTCCGGCACTCGTCACTCAGGCCTTTCGGCCCTTAGATCTCTTGCGCGAGGTCGCTTCGAAACTCCGAGCTCCAGCTACAACTTCGCTCCGGCACTCGTCTCTCAGGCCTTTCGGCCCTTAGAGCTCTTGCGCGAGGTCGCTTCGGCACTTCGAGCTCCAGCTATGAGTTCGCTCCAGCACTCGTCTTTCAAACCTTTGACCATGAGACCTCAGACGAGGTTGCCCCGATGTCCCAAAAATCTAAAGGGTTTCGGTTCGGCGCTCAAAGTTGAACGGACACTATGCCACTAGGCCCTAAACAGAAACGTCCTAATAACCGATGCCCTCGGCCTAGCGCAACTCGTTTGATACGTCAATAGGTCCCAACGAGGTAGGAGCACGGTTCCATCCAAAAACAAAAAGATATATTCATTAAAAGCGACCAGAAGGCCAAAGAGAAGGGTACAAAAGAGGCTAAGACTCGGTTGCCAGAGGGACCGAAGCCAAGGTTCCTGCATTGGTGGTGACGGCAGCAGCCGGCGCGGCTTCCTCATTAACCTCGTCACCCTCGCCTGGAGGCTGCACTGATGAAAGGTCCAAGTCGAAGAAGGCCTTACCAACCGCCGACAAACAGTGCTTATAGCCATCCATGAACATGCCAGTTATCTAGTCGAGATGCACCTCGGACTTGGTGTACTCGATCATAGCCTTCTGGAACTCCTCAGCGATGACCCGTGCCATGTCCGCCTTCGCCTTCTCATGGGCCACCACCTCAGCCTCCCGAGCAGCCTTCTCCTCGGCCAACGAGGTCTTGAGCTCATCCACCGCCTTCGCGAAGGAAGCTGCTCGTTCCTCCTATTGCTTGGCCCGAGCAGCTGCGGCGGCAATCGACCCTTGGAGGGCAGCGCTCTTCTTCCCGAGGTCGGCGACCTCCTTCTCCAGAGAATGTACGCAACTCTCGGCCGACGAACGAACTTGGTCCGTCCTGCGGTGAAGCGCCACGAGCACGCCCAGCTGCTGTTGAAGGCCACGGAACGCTTCCTCGAAGAGGTCGGCAATATTCATCGAGGCCGCCCGAGAAATAGCGTCCGCTGGGGCCGACGATTGACCCCACTCAAAGGGGCTCGGCCCCGAAGATGGAGTCGAGCGGGCAACTGGGCGACTCGGCGGAGGCAGAACAACACTCGACGAACGGCCCTCGACCAGCCGCGGCCGCTTCAACGTGTTCTCCGTCTCCCGAGCAACGGAGGACGAAGGGGGGGCAGCCACAACTGGAGGAATGGGGGGCTCGATGATTTGGACCTCGACCTCCTCGGCAGGGCGCTTCTTCCGAGCCGTCTTCTTCTCCCCTAGCCAGCGGCGAAGCATTGGGCGGCAAGGGATCGGTAGTCTGCCGGCTCGGCCATGGCTGTCAAAAGGCAAAATAGCAGTCAGTCAACCATGCTAAAACGTATAACGGCAAAAGAAATCTTCCTAAAACAAATGGCGCTAGACCTATGTCGGCCCGCCGAACTAACTCGAACAGGTCGGCTGAAGGCTCTCGCAAATCTGGTACCGACACCGCCTGCAGCGAGTCGAAGTCCGAGAGCTCGACATCTCTCATATCAGTAGGTGTCCGGAAGGCCTCGTCCTGGGGGTTGATGGATGACCAGATGGTCGGGAACTCCCACCCTTCCGAGCTGTGGACAAAACAAAAACTCCTCTTCCAGTGATCACTACAAGAAAATGCGCTATTTTCGACGGACTGAATCCGTCGGAAATCCGACGGTATTCCGTCGGAAATGGAGCCTTCCGACCGCTTTCCGTCCAAAGCTCGTCGGAAACTGTCCGTCGGAAATACTTGGTCAGAAATTTCCGACAGATGACAATTCCGTCGGAATTCGGTCGAAACCTCCGACAGATATAATCCGTCGGGAAAGCCGTCAGTATTTTCCGACGGAATTGCCGACGGTGTTTTGCCGTCGGTAATTTATCAGTTCCGACGGATACTTATCCGTCGGCCAATCCGTCAATATTTTCCGACGGCATTACCGACGATCATTTTCCGTCGGTAATGTATAAGTTCCGATGGATAAAAATCCGTCGGAAAATACACATATATTTTTTTTCAAATAGGCAAATAAAATGATTTGTCAACATTGCTACAATGTCAAACCTGCTACAATATTCATAAATTTAAAAATACTAACAATCAACATAAAATCATAAAATACAATAAATATAAAATCATATAGAATAATGAATACAAAAATCAACATAGATCTGCTGGATCGTCTACTGTCCCTGCCTCGTCATCGTCTAGAGCTAGATCCTATATTAAAATAAATTAAAATGAGAAACATTAATAATAAATAAATGACATACAGTATTTTCAAAATTGAAATTTAAAACATGTGATTATTTCTCAAGCTTAATACAATACTATTTTTAGATCCATCATTTTCTTGGGTGTTTTTAGATCCGTCCTTTGAATGCCCAACCCAATCCGGAGATCCAAATTGGATTCCGTCAGTTCCCACACGTCACTTTAACCCACCCGGTCGTGTCGGAGAAAACGGCACGTCGATCGGATCCCTATTTGGGATTTTAGACCTCCGGGTTGCGTGTTTTAACCATTTATATATGCTTGACCGTGTTTTTAGATCTGTCCTTTGAATGCCCAACCCAATCCGGGGATCCAAATTGGATTCCGTCAGTTTCTACATGTCACTTTAACCCACCCGGTCGTGTCGGAGAAAACGGCACGTCGATCGGATCCCTATTTGGGATTTTGGACCCCCGGGTTGTGTGTTTTAACCTTTTATATATACTTGCCCGTTTTTACATTCGTACTTTGAATGCCCAACCAATCCGGAGATCCAAATTGAATTCTGTCAATTTCTACACGTCACTTTAACCCACCCGGTCGTGTCAAAGAAAATGGCACGTCGATCGGATCCCTATTGGGATTTTGGACCCCCGGGTTGCGTGTTTTAACCATTTATATATGCTTGACCGTGTTTTTAGATCCGTCCTTTGAATGCCCAACCTAATCGGGGATCCAAATGGATTCTGTCAGTTTCTACACGTAACTTTAACCCACCCGGTCGTGTCGGAGGAAAACGGCACGTCGATCGGATCTCTATTGGGATTTTGGACCCACGGGTTGTGTGTTTTAACCTTTTATACTTGCCTGTTTTTAGATTCGTCCTTTGAATGCCCAACCCAATCCGGGGATCCAAATGGATTCCGTCAGTTTCTACACGTCACTTTAACCCACCCGGTCGTGTCAAAGAAAATGGCACGTCGATCGGATCCCTATTTGGGATTTTGGACCCCCGGTTGTGTGTGTTTTAACCTTTTATATATGTTTGACCGTGTTTTTAGATCCGTCCTTTGAATGCCCAACCCAATCCGGGGATCCAAATTAAATTCTGTCAGTTTCTACACGTCACTTTAACCCACCCGGTCGTGTCGGAGAAAACGGCACGTCGATCGGATCCCTATTTGGGATTTTGGACCCCCGGGTTGTGTGTTTTAACCTTTTATATATACTTGCCCGTTTTTACATTCGTACTTTGAATGCCCAACCCAATCCGGAGATCCAAATTGAATTCTGTCAATTTCTACACGTCACTTTAACCCACCCGGTCGTGTCAAAGAAAATGGCACGTCGATTGGATCCCTATTTGGGATTTTGGACCCCCGGGTTGCGTGTTTTAACCATTTATATATGCTTGACCGTGTTTTTAGATCCGTCCTTTGAATGCCCAACCTAATCCGGGGATCCAAATTGGATTCTGTCAGTTTCTACACGTAACTTTAACCCACCCGGTCGTGTCGGAGAAAACGGCACGTCGATCGGATCTCTATTTGGGATTTTGGACCCACGGGTTGTGTGTTTTAACCTTTTATACTTGCCTGTTTTTAGATTCGTCCTTTGAATGCCCAACCCAATCCGGGGATCCAAATTGGATTCCGTCAGTTTCTACACGTCACTTTAACCCACCCGGTCGTGTCGAAGAAAATGGCACGTCGATCGGATCCCTATTTGGGATTTTGGACCCCCGGGTTGTGTGTTTTAACCTTTTATATATGTTTGACCGTGTTTTTAGATCCGTTCTTTGAATGCCCAACCCAATCCGGGGATCCAAATTAAATTCTGTCAGTTTCTACACGTCACTTTAACCCACCCGGTCGTGTCGGAGAAAACAGCACGTCGATCGGATCCCTATTTGGAATTTTGGACCCCCGGTTTGTGTTTTTAACCTTTTATATATACTTGGGTGTTTTTTAGATCCGTCCTTTGAATGCCCAACCCAATCCGGAGATCCAAATTGGATTCCGTCATTTCTACACGTCACTTTAACCCACCCGGTCGTGTCGGAGAAAACGACACGTCGATCGGATCCCTATTTCGGATTTTGGACCTACGGGTTGCGTGTTTTAACCATTTATATCTGTTTGACCGTATTTTTAGATCCGTCCTTTGAATGACCAACCCAATCCGGAGATCCAAATTAGATTCCGTTAGTTTCTACACGTCACTTTAACCCACCCGGTCGTGTCGGAGAAAACAGCACGTCGATCGGATCCTATTTGGGATTTTAGACCCCCGGGTTGTGTGTTTTGACCCTTTATATATACTTGGGTGTTTTTTAGATCCGTCATTTCAATGCCCAACCCAATCCGGAGATCCAAATTGGATTCCGTCAGTTCCCACACGTCACTTTAACCCACCCGGTCGTGTCGGAGAAAACGGCACGCCGATCCGATCCCTATTTGGGATTTTGGACCCCCGGGTTGTGTGTTTTGACCATTTATATATACTTGGGTATTTTTTAGATCCGTCATTTTAATGCCCAACCTAATCCGAAGATCCAAATTGGATTCCGTCAGTTCCTACACGTCACTTTAACCCACCCGGTCGTGTGGGAGAAAACGGCACGCCGATCAGATCCCTATTTGGGATTTTGGACCCCCGGGTTGTGTGTTTTAACCCTTTATATGTAATTGTTGTTTTTTAGATCCGTCAATTGAACGCCCATCCCAATCCTAAGTATATGAAATTAATACTAATACTGACCTGAGCTGCTGGCTGTGTGGGGCGTACTCCCCGCATTATTGAGATGAACTGCTGAACCATATCGCTAAACTGCGTCTGTAGCTGTACCCGCTGCGTCTCTATCTCTACCCGCTGCGCCTGTAGCTCTGTACGTAGCTCCTCCCGAATGATGCCTCTAATGTCCTCTACACCACTGACGGGCGGCGCAGAAGATGAACTCTCATGTGCCGGGGGAGCGATCGAACTGGCATATGAGGACAACACTCGATGAGTATCCAGGCTGTCCCCAAAGCCGTACACTCGACCCTTCCTCGGCACTCCTGCTGCCTCGACCCAAGCGTCCGCATCCAAATCTGGCTGGGGAGTGCCCTCTGTGTAGCGCTCCGCCATCGTCCTGTCGTACGTCTCCTATAAAATAATTTAAAATTAAATTATTGAAAACAAATTACTTTAATATCATAATTGAATTCATAATTTAAAGCTTGACTTACAGTAATCGTGCGGGCACTCTCGGTAACATAGTCATCCGTCCCCTTCCGCTTATGAGTCCGGTCAAATAACTCGTGGAAAGTAGGGGCACGCTCCAGGTCGTGATGCTTAAAATTCAACAAAATTAGTTACTTTCACAATAATAATCCATATGTATATATGAATCGAACAATAAAATACTTACCAATTTTTGACTGTGGGTCGCATAAGATACGGATCCACTAGTATGCACATTCTTCTCCGGTTGAGTTGCTCTGTTGCGTATTGCCGCCTGTGACCGCTACTTCCATGGTCCAGCAGCCCAACGCTCGCAAAGGGACTCCCAATAGTCCCTCCGCAGCCAAACAGGGCCGTAATCCACCCAAGCCATAGGATCCCGGTTGCCTGTGGTCTTCGTTGCCTTGTCCCGTACCTCCTACATCGACTTTCTTAAATTAGTCTGGGTCGTAATCTCCCAGACGGCTCGAGCTCGAGGGAGATCCTCGGGTCTCGTGAACGCGAACCACCGCTGTAAAGAAATAAAATTAATCAACGTTATGTAATAAACCCAAATTAATAATAATTCAATAAATGACTTCAACTCTTCTAAAAAATAAAAATACCGTAAACATGTCAAATAATAAATTCCGGACTGGCACCGGGAAGTCTCTCCATACATCCGCGGGTCCTGGAATATGTGCGTGGACCAGCGTCGTAATATAGCGGGAAGCAGGACTGGGATCTATCTTCCCCCTGCAATTCCACATAAATTTCCTACATGAAATGTATATCCTAAATAACAAATACGGTAACACTGAGATGATGAACTTTACCCTGAGATCCAGCATGGTTGTCATCGTGGTAGCTGAGGCCCCTCCTCGATCAGCTGCTGGATGCTGGCTCTCCACCTCTGTTGAAAACAATTTAGTACACTTTTATTGTATAAATTGCAAGAGACCAAACATACTAATCTATTGAAACATACGTTTACCTTGTGGTGAGGAAGAAGACGAAGGTGGCACTGCTCGGATGGTCGACAAGGAGGCAAAATTTCATACACATTAGAAATTATGAATTTCAAATAAACAACAATATAGAAATTTACCTGTCGCTGGGACGACGGGCCTGGACGGGGAGGCAGTCCCTGCAAAATTTCATACACATTAGAAATTATGAATTTTAAATAAACAACAATATAGAAATTTACCTGTCGTTGGGACGACGGGCGTGGACGGGGAGGCAGTCCCTGCAAAATTTCATACACATTAGAAATTATATATGAATTTCAAATAAACAACAATATAGAAATTACATGTCACTGGGATGACGGGCGTGGACGGGGAGGCAGTCCCTGCAAAATTTCATACACATTAGAAATTATGAATTTCAAATAAACAACAATATAGAAATTTACCTGTCGCTGGGACGACGGGCGTGGATGGGGAGGCAGTCCCTGTAAAATTTCATACACATTAGAAATTATGAATTTCAAATAAAAAACAATATAGAAATTTACCTGTCGTTGGGACGACGGGCGTGGACGGGGAGGCAGTCCCTGTAAAATTGTATGTACGTTAGTTCTCATGAAATCAATATAAACAATAATACCCATATGGTTTTTTGTGTACATATGCATATACCTGTCGCGGACCTGGAGGCAGACGTGGACGGGGAGGCAGTCCCTGCTTTCTTGTATGTACGTTAGTTCTCATGCATTTAATATGAACAATAAATTCTAGAATATTGTGTTTACACATACGTATACCTGTCGTAGACGGGGTCGCGGACCCTCTGCCAACGGACGTGGCAACCGTCCGACTGCGTCCTCCACGTACCATATCTCTATTGATACAAATAAAGATATAGCAAGTCATCAGCACTCAATTTGAAGTAGCAATTTATTATGAACATGTAATTAACAACAACACCAATTTCTTACAAAATATGCAGTATATTATCTATATTCATCATCAGATGCTGAAGACATGTTTAATTCAGCATCATCTTCATCATCATCCTGGAATTCATCCTCATTATCTTGGGAGTCTTCCTCCACATCAGACTCCACCTCCCGCTCAGCGACATTTGGGTCAACTTCTTCTTGTTCGTTATCCTTATGTAAGCAAATTGTTTCATTTATATCATGAACATTGTACTGCGTAGAAGCTGCCAACTCTCGTGCGTCACTCCGATCTGATTGGAAAAAGTTGTCATTAACACCTTCGAGCTCATCATCAGTCGGGAGAAGCTCATACTCAGGGAATAGTCTTGATTTCACTCTACATGCAGCCCACCAATCTCTTAATTTGAGGGATGTATAATTTGAATAATAAACTTGTTGGGCTTGTGCCGCCAGGATGAATGGCTCATATGTACTCAATTTGGACTTATGCTTCACATCGATTAATCCATATGTTGTGTCATGACGAATAGATGTCGGATCAAACCAATGACACTTGAACAGAAATACATTGTTGTCTTGTCCCAAAAATTGCAGTTCAATGACTTCTTAGAGAATGTCATAATAGTCAATTTCATTTTCATTGTAGGCACTTCCCTTCACACATACGCCGCTGTTCATCGTAGACTTATTCCGTCCATAATCTCTCGTGTGAAATCTGTATCCATTCACAATGTAGCCTGGATAGACACGTACAATTTTCGAGGGGCCAAAACTAATCTGTTGTACTCTTGAATCGGGAATGAAGCCTTGTTCAACCTATTATGAGATAAATAAACAAACATTGAATAAATGACTTCAACTCAGTCTGCATAAAAACATAACACTTATGTTTCAAAATAATTAGACACATACTCGAGATCTTAACCAAGTAGGAAAAGACTTCTCCCGTTCCTTTTCAACCTGCACGTCAGTTAGACGTGGATTTCGTCGCAATATGACCGAGTCAAACTCTCTGCAATGTAAATGTCACACAACCGTTAGGTTCTACAGCAATGCACGCAAATGATGACGAATAAGCGTGGAGAGCTTACTGAATGTAAGGGTCTAGTTCTTCGCAATTCATGAACACGTAGATCTCCGCAGCTACCAACTCTCTGTCTTGGAGTGCGCGAGTAGATGAAGATCCGAACGCCCGTCCGGGACACTTGAATACAGAGAGTCGGTCTGACACCTCGGAATCTCCACCATCATCATTACGTGGAGGTTGAGTGCGTCGGGTTCATATTTCGGTGTCAAAGTACATCGAACAGAAGTTCGATATCTCCTCAATATGGTACGCCTGAGTAATGGAGCCCTCAACTTATGCTTTGTTACGGACTTTCATCTTAAGATCGTGCATGCACCTACGACAATAATTCAAATGCATACATAAGTAATATAAAAGATCGTCGTAATGGCAATAAATTGAGATGTAGAAATATATCTCTCAAACGGATACATCCATCGAAATTGTACTGGTCCTCCGACCCTTGCCTCATATGGTAAATGGATGATCAGGTGCTCCATTGAATCAAAGAATGCTGGAGGAAATATCTTCTCTAATTTGCAGACTGTCTGAATTATATTTTGCTCTATATTTTGCAAGTCATGAATTTTGAGTTCTGATGCAGATAAAATCCTGAAGAATTGACTCAGCTCAGTCATTGCTCCCCATATTTGTTTCGGCAACAACTCACGAAAAGCAAGAGGCATCAGTCTTTGCATGAAAACATGGCAGTCATGACTCTTCATTCCGTATATTTTTCCCTCGTTGACATTTACACAACGCGCAATATTCGAGACATATCCATCCGGAAATCTCAATTGCTTTAACCATTGCAACACTTCCTTAATCTGTCTGGCCCCAAGCACATATGCAGCTTTAGGTTGCACCACTTTTCCTTGAACATGCTGTAGCTCTAGTTCTGGACTTTTGCAAAGTACTTTCAAATTGAAACGTGCCTCGACGTTATCCTTCGTTTTGCCTTTGACGTCCATAACTGTGTTGAACACATTATCAAAAACATTCTTCTCTATATGCATGACGTCTAGGTTATGACGTATCAAAAGTGTTGACCAATAAGGCAATTCCCAAAAATGCTTTGCTTCACCCAATTGTGATCCTTCCCAAAGCCAGGGATTTATCGGGTACTACCATCCAGTTGTGTTACAGTCGGTAAGTTTGGACCCGCCTCACCATGTTTCCACTAGACACCCGTTCCATATCTACCTCCTCCATCACAGTTGTATTTTTCATAAAAGAATCCTTTTGCTTTCGGAAAGGATGGTCACTGGGTAGAAACCGCCGATGACAATCGAACCAACAAGGTTTCCCCCCAGATTTCAACACAAATGATTTAGAATCCTCCATGCAATAAGGACATGCCAACCTCCCATGTGTGCTCCAGCCAGATAACATGCCGTAGGCTGGAAAGTCACTTATTGTCCACATTAATGCAGCCTTCAGATTGAAATTCTATTTTCTGGATGCATCATAAGACTGCACACCATCTGACCATAACAATTTCATCTCATCAATCAACGGTCTGAGATATATGTCTATATTCTTTCATGGACTTTTTGGACCCGGAATCAGCAATGAAAGGAACAGATTCTCACGCTTCATGCACATGCCTGGCGGAAGGTTATACGGTGTTAGGAATACTGGCCAACATGAGTAAGATGCCACCGAGCCTCCGAAAGGATTGAAACCATCTGTGCATAAACCAAGCCGTACGTTGCGTGGATCCTTTGAGAAGTTGGGATGAGTACGGCTAAAATGAGCCCAAGCTTCACCATCGGCAGGATGACTCATTTCACCTTCGTCGCGACGGACTCTTTCCGCATGCCAAGTCATATGTCCAGCTATCCTCGAGGACATGAACAATCGCTGCATTCTGGGTGTGATAGGAAAGTACCGCAATGACTTATACGGAACATCCTTCTGCTTTGACTTGTCCCCTCTCTTGGGCTTGAACCTATCATGCTTACAAATACAGCATGATGTCTTATCTGCATCCTCTTTGTAGTACAGCATACAGTGATTCAGACATGCATCACTTTTCATAAAACCAAGCCCCAAATCATTCACCATCTTCTTCGCATGGTAAAAGTCAACATGTAACCTCTCTGATTGAGGAAGCATGCTCTTGACCAGTAAGGGAAGCCGGTCAAAACAACTCTCGCTGATATGAAATTCAGATTTCAAATTCAATAGCTGCGACACTGCAGACAACCGTGTATGCTTCTCACAACCATCCCATAATCGCTCATCAGCATCTCGAAGTAACTGATAAAATCTCTGAGCTGTATCATTCGGCACTTCTTCATTTGTTTGATCTTCATGAATATTGAACTTCAGACCAGCAACATCGATAACCATGTCTACATATGTACTTCTGGAGGCAAAATAATTAGCTGGTGCAGACAACTAAATATTCAACTCACCATGACACGACCATAACTTATAATGGCCAACAAATCCTCTCGTATACAGATGATGCTGCACATCCCATGTCGATATCCACTTTCTGTTCTTACAAGCCGAACACGGACTTCGGATGTTACCCATCGGATCAATTGCTACTGATGAATTACTCAATGCAAACTCAAAAAAACTGTCAACTCCTTCTTTAAACTCATCGGTCACAACTCCATTCACTATTCCACGGTACATCCATGACCGATTCTCATAAGACATTTTTCCTACAGATTAAATGTCATGTCCGAGTTAAAATCCAACACACCCTCACATCATTCAAGTACCATACATATGATACATACGTTATATGGAGAGTCCCAGAGCTAATGGGTGAAATAAAGCGTTGACGTAAAGATAATGAAGAGTAAACATACATGAATATCAATAAATTTGAGCACTATATAAATACTTAATGGTATTGAACATTAAAAACAACACAAACCGTGATGTCTTCATATTAGGCCACCACCACTTGATCGGCTCTTATTCACCAGCTTCTCAGTAGATTTCCTAGGGAGTGAACTAACCACTGATATCCCTAAATATAGTTTGCCAAATACATCTCTTCGTACATAATGAGAAGACATAACTTTCAGAACGTCAAGTTCTTTGACACAATTATTTTTCACAAATTTACACCAGTCTTTTCCAATAAACATGTACATACTACCACACCAACTGCGTCGTAAGATTACAGAATATCGCACTCCTTTTTCATCTTGAACAATAACAGATAATCCACTTTTATTTCTAAACTTTGTCTTCTTCTTTCCGAATATCTTTATGATTTTCTTTCATTCTCTTTCACCAAAAGTAAACCATCATGCAATCTTCAAATATCGAGCGGAAATATTTTACGTTCAAACAAACAAGTACTTTGATACGTGGACATTTGTTCTTCTTTGAGTCTAATTTCCAATCGCGAACTCTCATCACTAATTAGAAAAAAAAATTATAAACATTTTATTCATGAGTAATTTAAATATGAAATTAAATCACAATATGGTAAATATGGAAAAATCAATCAAATGGCTACAATAAAACATACGAATGTTGAATGATTAACTTGCAGTGTGAAATTTGTGAAGTAAACAATATGTTTAACAAAGAAAGTCATTGCATTGTTTATTTCATGTCAAGCGTAAAAAATAACAGCGAGCAAGATAAATAAAAAATAACTTAATTTACCAAAAGCTTTGATATAAGCAATTAGGAGAAGGAACTTGTAGGTCCGGATCTAACAGGACTAAACATTGATTAAATGAGATTTAACTAAACATGCTTATCATGATTATAAAAAACTTCATAATTCATAACTATTAAAAATAGAAGTTAGAACATGCTCAGATTTTTATCTTAGGCTACTTACATGTGAAATAACACATTATAATTGCATTAAAGTAAGAAATACATGTGCAATAATAAACCAAATTCATACATACATGTACATGAATTGCATTAAAGTAAGAAATACAATACTAATCACTAAACTAAATGAAGTATTAGTGCACCACGGGGTGGACATTGTCAGAGCAAGTATATCTAGTACGCTAGTCACTGCTCGTGAAGATCAGCAAAGGTAACTCCAGCTTGGAGTCAGAGCTTGAATTCTGTCAAATACATAAACCAATTATGTTGCTCAACAGCACCAGGCTATTCCTTGGAAAAACTACCAGCCTGGTCATGGCCATGGTTTCATTAAATTCATGTGATTTTTTCGATATAAATCAAGCTACATGAGAAGATTTTGTTCAGCATGTTCTCTTCGATACCCTTCCTAGTTCTTTTCTCCATAACTCCAATCAGCAGCTTCAGATCGAAAGGAAAGGCCACACCTTTTGACAAACATAAGCAAATGAGCCATGTTGTCAGGACAACAGGCTATTCCCTATTTCCTTGGAGCAATTGTCCTTCCACTTGCTAATCACCCTTCCTAATCCCATCCTTCCATATGGACCTAAGAATTGTATTGGGGCAGCATATTAGACACAGTAGGCTGAAATTTGCTAAACAAATAAAGCAAATGAGACATCTCACATCCCAGATAGCTTCTTCTAGATGAAGCAATGAAGTATACAACATGGTCTCAGAAAAGGAGGGGAAAAAAAGGAACATCTGGACATTTTGTATCGAATTTGCAAAGGAGAGGCCAACTTCTTATGTTTCAAATAGGAAAATGTTAAAATCAGATATGAACTCATCACAATATCAAAGTCCCAAGGACGGTTGTGAACCATAGATGTAGTATACTGCTTTTAGAGATAATATCTAGTCATGAATTGATAATGGAAAGAGAATTTCAATATGGAACATCCAGATGCTTTCTAACCTCATCTGTAACAGCTCAAAAGAGATGTCATGTTAGTAATTGAGGATTGAGATCCTTCCTGTAATTTTTCATTGGCCTCATTTTCAGAGAAATAGCCAGTAAATAACAAGTAGTTTTTAAGTGATAAGAAAACTATCTGTACCACATTAAGGCAATTCAAAGGAGCTCAGTTACTGAAAATCACAAAAAAAACATAGGGACAGATGGGATTTAGACCTATTAGCCTCAATGGATGTTGTATAGTGAAAACAATAATGGATGATAGAATCTTAATGGATGCCATAACACAGAACAAAGTAATGGCATAGTACAAGATAATAAAAAGCACTCACTGATAGACTGAAGCAAGCATGCGGGGGAGGGGGCATCGTGCAGGTGGGGGGGTGGGAAGGGGAGGGGGGCCGGGTGGGGGGGGGTGTGCAGGGGGCCGGGTGGGAAGGGGAGGGGGGCCGAGTGGGGAGGGTGTCTGCAGGGGGCCGGGTGGGAAGGGGGGGGGGGGCGGGTGGGGGGGTGTGCAGGGGGGCCGGGTGGGAAGGGGAGGGGGGCCAGGTGGGAAGGGGAGAGAGAAGGGCCGGGTGCAGGTGGGGGGGTGGGGGGTGGGAAGGGGAGGGGGGGGGTGGGGGGGTGTGCAGGATGGATAGAGGAGGGGAAAATTATCCGTCGGGAAAAATCCGTCGTAATCCCGCAAATTCTTGTGGTGGATGGATAGAGGAGGGGAAAACGATCGAGGAAATGTCGACCCGTCCGAGCCAAGATGAAAACCAATCTCCTGAAACTTTAAGGGCGAAACAATAGAAGAAAAGGCGAATGCTAGGCCAAACTAATGGTACTTGCCACCTCCAGGATTCCAGAGGCATGAGCCCATGATGGGGGCCCAACGAAGCATAGCTCCAACAAGTACTGCGACTACCATAGGACTATGAGCACACGATTGACCAATGTTGTTGTTTGAAGGCCGAGATCGGGGACTTGCTCCTACGGGGTGTCATCAGGAATGACATCATTGACAGGAAGCCCAAACCAGTTGACTCCGATGACGAGAACATCACCTCCTATGAAGGTGGTGGTGTTGGTGCTCACGGGTAGAGTGGCAGGCGACGGCGACAGTCGGTAGAAGAGGAAGGCACGTTAGTGTCTAGGCCGAGCTTCGCGAAGCAACCACGGGGAAGTGGCAGTGTAATCTCCTTCTCGAAGAGGACCTTGTCGGCCTCAAATATCCTCCGTGATGACATGCTAGTTGTGCATGTGGACATCGATGGGTATGATGTACACCACATTATTGTTGATAATGGAGCTATCTCTGATGTCTTGCTTTATGACTACTCTATACAGATGATCGAGCTGAGCACTCAATGCAAGTCAGTCACCACTCCCATGTTTGGATTTAGTGGGTCGCTTGTGTGGACAGAGTGGTCAATATTAAAGTTGAAAGTTGAAAGTCGCCCTCGACACCGACCACATCATATAACCATTGAGGCCACTTTCTTATTGTTAAAGTCAAGTCAGCCTACAACGCGATCTTCGGTCAGGCATCGTTAGCAAGTTAGGGGGGAGTGCCATCGACCTACCACTCGAAACTAAGTTTCCAATGCCTAACAAAGTAACGAGGTTGTAGGGAATCAAACCAAGGCCCGACATTGTTATGTAAACTTAATAAAGGCTAAGCAACTAGAAGTTTTTGAGTATGATTTTGTAGTTGAGGGAGAGATCGAAGAGAGGAAAGCCTACTGAGAGATAAAGAAGGTACATTTCCTAGGTGAAGAAGGTAGGGCTCTCATTGTTGGGTCGAGCTTTGAGAACTGGAAAATCTATTGGTGGAGTTTTTGAGGGCAACACCGACATCTTCACCTGATCGAAGGCTGACCAGCTTCTGGGGATAGATCCCGAGGTCATCCAACATCGCATCAACATTGACCACAACGCTTGCCTAGTGAAGCAAAAGAAGTGGTCATTGTCAGGAGATCATCAAGAGGCTGTTGATGAAGGTCTCTAGAAGTATCTATGTGCAGGTACTGTCCAAGTTATCTCTATCCAGACTGGGTGGTGAACGTCATCCTTGTGAAGAAGGTCAATGGCAAGCGGTGGCTGTGTGTCGACTTCCCCGACTTCAACAAGGCCTGCCCAAAGAATAGGTAACCCTTGCCGCACATAGACCAGCTCGTCGACTCCACCATCGGTCACGAGCTGCTGAGCTTCCTCGACACCTATTCGGTTACCTCTAGATCCGAATGGCGCCGGAGGATGAGGAGAGACTTCCTTCACAACCGAGAAGGGTTTTATTGCTTCACTCGAATGTCTTTAGGTTTAAAGAAACTAGGGGCGACGTACCAGTAGCTCGTCAAAAGATGTTCGAGGTTAGATTGGCAAGACTATGGAAATCTACATCAATGACATGCTTGTCAAGATTTGACATTCATAGGATCATGTATGGGACTTGGTTGAGACCTTTGAAGTCTTATGGCGGTACATAATGAGGCTCAACCTTGAGAAGTGCAAGTTCTACGCGTGGGCAGGCAAGTTCCTCGGCTACCTCGTTTCCAACTGAGGGATCAACTGTGTGTGGAAGAGTATCATTTTCTAGTTCCCGAGGACTCTCAACACCGATATAGTAAGCAGTTCAACAAGCACAGTTTCATCAGAACTATTATGAGCTCGGCATTCAGCATCGTCACCTTGGTGGCTCACCCTCAAGCGAACGGGCCAGTTGAGGTGACGAATCAAACTATCCTAGATCAACAAACTGAAGAAGCGATTGGACAACCTTAAGGGATTGTGGGCCAACGACTTGACATATGTGCTCTGGTGTGCTACGTCACACCTTGAGAGGCTATAGGAGAATAAGCTTTCGCACTCCCCTTTCAGGTGGAGGCAGTGACCCGGTGGAGCTGCTTGTGCCGACGCCCAGAGTGACGAGCTTCAAGCATGAAAAAACTGATGAGTCTCTCTGCACCAAGCTGGACCTAATCGGAGAATGATGGGCCCAAGCTACGGCTTGGATGGAGGTCTACCAGCAGAGGATGAACAAGCCTTCTCTACAGGGGTCCGACCAAGACGCTGTGGCATTGACGTCCTCGTCTTACGCAAGCTAGTCCTCTCAGATCTGTCTTGGATACGAGAGCAGGTTGGTAAGCTTTCTCCAAACTATGAAGACTATACTGAGTTGCTGAGGTCCTCAGTCATGGGGCCTACTTCTACTTGGATGGGTCAACGATTCCCAGAACTTGGAATGCCGAACATCTCAGATGTATTATCCTTGATGTTAATAAATAAAATTTTCATTGCATTTCTTGGATTTCTAGTATTGCTTTATTATGCATCACTTGTTGGCATCGCTCAACTAATCATCGGCTCGGCCACTGGCCTCTATACGACGAGTCACCGTTAGACATCGTCTCACTTAACATCGAGGACGTCGAGGTAGTCCACGGAAAGAGGTCACTACGACACTCTCGACTGGCTCCAACATCGCAAGTTAATGAAAATATCATTGTTTGGCATCATCTCTAGTAACGTCGTAAGCATCGAGAGTCAGTGGAACGAGATCGCCATGACACTCTCTGCTAGTTCTGATGTCATGAGTTAAAAAAATGGTGCCTTGGACATCGTCTCAGTAAACATTGTAAGAGTTAGGGTAGTTAGAGGAATGAGGTAGCTTTAGCACTCTTAACTAACTCTGACCTCATGAATTAACGAAACACTGAAGTTAAACACGTTGTCTAATGTAAGGGATTTCAAAATGATCTTTTAACGAGCACACACTAACGACGGGTTCTGACATCATGAATTAGCGATAACGCTCTCTTTCAGTTGAAGTCAAGATCTCGGGCTATCCTAGAAGCAGACCATCTAAGGTTGCATTCTCAATAGACTTTGACACCACGAGTTAGCTAATCAAAGACAAAACATTAGAGACATTGAGCAAAAAGGCATATTTCATTATATAAAGGTCTTGACACTTGGCAGAGACGATTTGCCTTACAAAAGGACTTAACAATAAGAATTTTTTTTTGACCCACACAGGGGCATCCTAGTTAGCGTGGGTCACATCATTGGCATTTGTGGTAACATCAACGATAGTGTTGGCAGTCGCAGTGGTGTCCTTAGCATTGCAGCTCTATTCTCCATCACCTTAGCCTCAGGGTCCTCAACGTCTAACCCCGACAAGTCTAGGTCGGGTAGAGCTTCTGGACCCTACAGCAGCACTCATCGAAATCTCCTCCGAAGAGCACATTGATTTCTTTGCTGAGCTCTGTGGAGTGGTGGTAGTCGGTGACTATACCTCAACCCCCAATCATCCACTGTGACTTGCAACAAGGAGTAAGCCTCCTCTTGGGCCTAGAGTGACTTTTGGAGCAACTCTTTGGTACACTCCTATGCGGATCCTTCTCCTCGGCCCACTACATCTCAATTGTGGACTGTAGTCTCTTCACCTCGATCGCTCGCTTCTCAACCTCCCTCACCATCCAGGCAAGCCACCCTCGCTTGCCTAGAAGGTGAGGTCGACCTTCTGAAGGAGGGCCCCTAACAGGGCCACTTTCTCCTACTGCAAGCGGAAGAACCCCATGACGATCTCCTCGAATCGCTTCCCCAACGCCTCCATCTCGTGGGTAGAGATGTCCTAAAGCCCACTCCTTGGCCATGTCTCCTCTTGTTGCCACGGAGGTCACCGTATGTTTAGGCATAGACTGGGTCGATCTATACACCTCGACTTTGGAGGTGGTCTGTACGAGCACCTCAACCACCTACACTAGGTCCGTGGGAGCTTGGGGCGGAGGGATGATCTCTACCTCTTCATCTTCTTGGGGGCCAAGAAACTTTCTTCTTGGTTCCCCAAGGTTGCAATTGCTTGAGGGCGGAGTCAAGGAGGGAACCTTCTCCCTTTGTCGGCCATCTTTCTTGCAAAAAGGAAACACGTGTGTTAGTCTCCAAATAATGCAAAAGTTACAAGTATGGATTATTGGCGGAAGGTGGCACACCTTGGTCAGACTTGTCGATCACTGAAGGAGCTTCTCAAACAACTTGTACAAGTCGGAGGCCTTCACTGCTTGTAAAGAATGGAAAGAAGAGAGATCTGCTTCGGAGAGTTGAGGGCTCAGAAGGCTTTATGTTTGACATTCACTACCGACCAGGAGGTCGAGAAGAGCCACCCCCCGCGAGGGGCAGTGAATGAAGAAGAACCCTTCTTCAATTTATGGACTGAGGAGGGAATGTGCTGAAGGAGGTGTCAGGCAGA
Source organism: Colocasia esculenta (assembly GCA_014218235.1). Lineage (NCBI taxonomy): Eukaryota > Viridiplantae > Streptophyta > Magnoliopsida > Alismatales > Araceae > Colocasia > Colocasia esculenta. The sequence goes on along the minus strand of CM024754.1, from coordinate 192,841,227 downwards.
CTGAGCTGCAAAGTAGGTATAGTCCCTGAACACCTTTACTGCGAAGTAGTGGAAGAAAAAGAGCAAGGAGGCTCTACTCAAGCTCGATCGGGTGCAAAGAATCAGGAAGCCGACAACAGACCAGTTTGTTGGGGGTCAACTGTGAAGGGGCAGCTCCTAGGTGGTTGAGAAGCTCACGATGAAGATAGAGAGAGGATACCAAAAGCGAGCTCAGAAGGCTTTGGTATAGATAAAGTTGCCCAGCTCCATCGAATGGTGAGCTCAAATCTCTATAGTAATTGCAAGGGTGGTCTTTGGGGCAAGTTGAGCTTGAGGCCGACGAGACCCACTCCAGAGTGTTGGAGTCCACCTCCGAAGCCACTTGGTCCACATAATGAGCTTGTCAACATGAACTGAATGTGTGGGCCGACGGCACCTTCGAAATGTAGGTGCCATACGAGATTTTCAAGGACCTGTCTAACTAGTAGAAGGCCTCAGAGGCGTCACCTGATGCCCGGGTAGTAGCGATGCCTACCTTGGTTGGATGGGAAGGGGAAGAGCTTGTCGTCGAGGATGACGACGAGAAAGAAGTAGAAAGAGCTAAGGAGGGGAACCCTCTCGGAGTTGAGGATTGGAAGATGAGGAATCAGTAGAATTGGAAGGCCCATAAGAGGGAGACATGGCTTACCTTAGAAGGAAGCAAGCTGAGATGAAAGGTGAAGCACCAGGTCGGAAGCCATGGTGATGGAGGAGGCCTGGACGTTGGCTAGATCTCTCAAGTGCACGTTAAAGCAAGGTGGTCGCTTGGGATCCAAATCCCCTTATTTATACAGTTGGGGGGGTCGGCAGATCTGATGATCACAATTCACTGCCTCACCTTGACGGCTCATACGTGTCCACGTGGTAGAGTTGGCTCACGACCATCGCCTCAAATTGTGCTCGATGCCACCTATGAGGTAGACAAGGATGACATATAGCTTTTCAGGCGGCGATGCAACAGTTGGTGTTGTGCTCTCGACCGTGGAGATGTATTCCTACCATCTGGCACCATTAATGCATGATATGACATGATGTGACCACGTGGCAAGGCACGTGTCGTAGCATGAGGAGTTTCCACTTTGATGATAGCTTCACCTCGTGCCGCCAACAATTTAACTTGAAGCTAGGGGGCCAATGACATGGGTAACTCCCCATGTTTCCAAGTCTGGGACGTCAGGCTCAGCCAATGTTAGGGCGTCACTTAAGCCGACAAGGCTCATCTTAGCTAAGGACTGGCAAGGTTAACTTGGCCTATTCTGATGTGGAGCGTACAACGTGGCTGCATGAATTTCGGATATTGTGGCTCACGTAATAGTCCATTACTCAACCATTGGTTGTGGATCATGTGCCTCGTTAATGGTGACCATTAAGGCTATGATCTAGCCTAGAAGGCACAACAATTATGAGATCGTGGCAGAAGTTCCATGGGAATGGCGACGGGTCAAGACTACTCAACCCACTATATATATATATATTATATATATATATATATATATACACTAGCTCTATACCCATGCAATGCACGAAAAATTATTAGATTTGAATAAATAAAATTTATAAGTCGTATACATGAGGTTAATAGTATTTATTATTAATATAATAATTTCAATTAAAAGAATTATTCAAAAATATGTAATACCCTTTTATTATTTTTAGAAAGAGAGAGGAGGTGTTTTGATGATGAGAGTAAAATGAGAAAGGTTTTGAGTAAGGATGTGAGTTTTTAGAAAATGTGAGATGTTTAATAGAAGTTTTTAATGGGAAAGAAAGAGACGAGAGAAGTTACATTAGCAAGTTTTTATATTAGTAAGTATGGTAGGAAAAAATCATCCTAATGTTGCCACATGGCAACATTCAGGACTGTGTTTTATTATAATAGTATAGATGTATGAGGATAGGTTCGACACACACAATTATACACACTATCTGCTTTAGATTTTGTCATTCTTCTTTACTCGTTACTGATTTGAACGTTGGAGTGTCTCTCTACCGAACTCATTCACTAATCTTGTAGGTCTCACCAACAAGTTAGATGTACAACACTTTTTGTTCGGACACAGATTTCTTGGCTCTAGCCATCTTGGCCCAGATCGACACTAAGAGATCAACAACAACAAATCTTTGCAAAGATGTTTGGCAAGCATTTACTTCATCATCTCTCTCGCTGCTCAACCTCACTTGTCTCCCCCTCTGGCCTGTTTCAGACAACCTCACTTGTCTCTTCTCCGTTCAGCCTCCCTCCCTGCCTTTAACATCTTCAATTTTTGCAGCAATGTGCAGCACAGCCTAGCCGTACCTGATCCGGCTACAGGAGGAATAGGTGTCTCCCTCCTGCATTGCTCAAACCAGCACCCCCTCGATCCCTCTCTTCCAACGGGTTACCTTTGAACGAAGCGAACTCTGTTAGCTGAAAACCATTTAAAGAAAGAATTATCTTTAAGAATGTTCTTTCAAGAAGAGGAAATGACAAGCTTAACCCTTCTGGAATAGTAGAAGTAATAACATCAATTTTTTCGTTTTCTTTTAACATGTCGAGATCCATTCATAAAAGTTCCTTTCATTGTTAAAACATATGGACGGTCAAATGGTCTCCACTTCTTGATTGAACTGTAGCAAGTAATGTAATAATAAACACATATGTATTGCATTTGTTAATTTACGATTGGTTACCGTTCGCGAAGCTAAGAAAACGAACAATCGAAGGGTTAATAGGTTGCCGGGGACTCTACCCACAATCTTGCAGTCAAGACTAGAGTTGCCTACTAATTAATAGGAGGCCAACTAACTTCTTTGATGGACCACATTTGCGGTCAAAAAGAGAGATGGCTACTTACCCAATAGGAGGGCGACCAACGTCTTCGATGGACCACGCTGGCGAGTGCGACTCGTTGTTCCAAACTAGTCGTTCTTGTGATTGAAACGTGGAGACGACCGGTCATCTCGCGATGTGGACCAAGGTTAATTATTGAGATATTTCGTACCCACGAAATATCAAAATATCGTGCACTAAAGAGAAAAGTTTATTATTTTGAGATTTGTACTTGTATTTCTTATTTTTTTATTGTCCAATATATTAAAAACACAATGTATTTATTCAATGACAAGTAAAATAAATACAAATGTAAATATAACACCACAAGAAAATGCGCTATTTTCGACAGACGGAATCCGTCGGAAATCCGTCGGTATTCCGTCGGAAAAGGCGCCTTCCGATCGCTTTCCGTCCAAAGTTCGTCGGAAACTTTTCGTCGAAAATACTTGGTCAGAAATTTTCGACAGATGACATTTCTGTCGGAATTCGGTCGAAACCTCCGACAGATATAATCCGTCGATAAAGCCGTCAGTATTTGCCGACGGAATTGCCGACGATGTTTAGCCGTCGGTAATTTATCAGTTCCGACGGATACTTATCCGTCGGCCAATCCGTCAGGATTTTTCGACGGGATTACCGATGGTTTTTTCCGTCGGTAATTTATAATTTCCGACGGATACCTATCCGTCGAAAAATCCGTCGGAAAAGTCACATATTTTTTTTAAAATAGGCAAATAAAAATGATTTATCAACATTATTACAATGTCAAACCTGTTACAATATTCATAAATTTAACAAATACTAACAATCAACATAAAATCATAAAATACAATAAATATAAAATCATATAGAATAATGAATACAAAAATCAACATAGATCTGCTGGATCGTCTGCTGTCCCTGCCTCATCATCGTCTGAAGCTGGATCTTATTTTAAAATAAATTAAAATGAGAAACATTAATAATAAATAAAAGACATACAATATTATCAAAAATGAATTTTAAAACATGTGATTATTTCTCAAGCTTAATACAATACTATTTTTAGATCCATCATTTTCTTGGGTGTTTTTAGATTCGTCCTTTGAATGCCCAACCCAATCCGGAGAACCAAATTGGATTCCGTCAGTTCCCACACGTCACTTTAACCCACCCGGTCGTGTCGGAAAAAACGGCACGTCGATCGGATCCCTATTTGGGATTTTAGACCCCCGGGTTGCGTCTTTTAACCATTTATATATGTTTGGCCGTATTTTTAGATCCGTCCTTTGAATGCCCAACCCAATCCGGGGATCCAAATTAGATTCCGTTAATTTCTACACGTCACTTTAACCCACCCGGTCGTGTCGGAGAAAACGGCACGTCGATCGGATCCCTATTTGGGATTTTAGACCCCCGGGTTGTGTGTTTTGACTCTTTATATATACTTGGGTGTTTTCTAGATCCGTCATTTGAATGCCAACCCAATCCGGAGATCCAAATTGGATTCCGTCAGTTCCCACACGTCACTTTAACCCACCTGGTCGTGTCGGAGAAAACGGCACGTCGATCGGATCCCTATTTAGGATTTTAGACCCCCGGTTGCGTGTTTTAACCATTTATATATGGTTGACCGTGTTTTTAGATCCGTCCTTTGTATGTCCAACCCAATCCGGAGATCCAAATTGGATTCCGTCAGTTTCTACACGTCACTTTAACCCACCCGGTCGTGTCGGAGAAAATGGCACGTCGATTGGATCCCTATTTGGGATTTTAGACCCCCGGGTTGCGTGTTTTAACCATTTATATACGTTTGACTGTGTTTTTAGATCCGTCATTTGAATGCCCAACCCAATCCGGAGTTCCAAATTGGATTCTGTCAGTTCCCACACGTCACTTTAACCCACCCGGTCGTGTCGGAGAAAACGGCACGCCGATCCGATCCCTATTTGAGATTTTAGACCGCCGGGTTGCGTCTTTTAACCATTTATATATGTTTGGTCGTATTTTTAGATCCGTCCTTTAAATGCCCAACCCAATTCGGGGATCCAAATTGGAGTCCGTTAGTTTCTACAAGTCACTTTAACCCACCCGGTCGTGTCGGAGAAAACGGCACGTCGATCGGATCCCTATTTAGGATTTTAGACCCTCGGGTTGTGTGTTTTGACCTTTTATATATACTTGGATATTTTTTAGATCCGTCATTTGAATGCCCAACCCAATCCGGAGATCCAAATTGGATTCCGTCAGTTCCCACACGTCACTTTAACCCACCCGGTCGTGTTGGAGAAAACGGCATGCCGATTCGATCCCTATTTGGGATTTTGGACCCCCGGGTTGTGTGTTTTGACCCTTTATATATATACTTGGGTGTTTTTTAGATCCGTCAATTGAACGCCCGACCCAATCCGGAGATCCAAATTGAATTCTGTCAGTTCCCACACCTCACTTTAACACATCTGGTCGTGTCGGAGAAAACGGCACGACGATCCAATCCCTATTTGGAATTTTGGACCCCCTCCCCGAGTTGCGTGTTTTAACCATTTATATATGGTTGACTGTGTTTTTAGATCCGTCCTTTGAATGCCCAAACCAATCCAGGGATCCAAATTGGATTCCGTTAGTTTCTACACGTCACTTTAACCCACCCGGTCGTGTCGGAGAAAACGGCACGTCGATCGGATCCCTATTTGGGATTTTAGACCCCCGGGTTGTGTGTTTTGACTCTTTATATATACTTGGGTGTTTTTTAGATCCGTCATTTGAATGCCCAACCCAATCTGGAGATCCAAATTGGATTCCGTCAGTTCCCACACGTTACTTTAACCCACCTGGTCATGTCGGAGAAAACGGCATGCCGATCCGATCCCTATTTAGGATTTTGGACCCCCGGGTTGCGTGTTTTAACCATTTATATATGGTTGACCGTGTTTTTAGATCCATCCTTTGAATGTCCAACCCAATCCAGGGATCCAAATTGGATTCCGTCAGTTTCTACACGACACTTTAACCCATCCGGTCGTGTCGGAAAAAAACGGCACGTCGATTGGATCCCTATTTGGATTTTAGACCCCCGGTTGCGTGTTTTAACCATTTATATATGTTTGACCGTGTTTTTAGATCCGTACTTTGAATGCCAACCCAATCCGGAGATCCAATTGGATTCCGTCAGTTCCCACACGTCATTTTAACCCACCCGGTCGTGTCGGAGAAAACGGCACGCTGATCCGATCCCTATTTGGGTTTTTAGACCGCCGGGTTGCATCTTTTAACCATTTATATATGTTTGGCCGTGTTTTTAGATCCGTCCTTTGAATGCCCAACCTAATCGGGGGATCCAAATTGGATTCCGTTTGTTTCTACACGTCACTTTAACCCACCCGGTCGTGTCGGAGAAAACGGCACGTCGATCGGATCCCTATTTGGGATTTTATACCCCCGAGTTGTGTGTTTTGACCTTTGATATATACTTGGGTGTTTTTTAGATCCGTCATTTGAATGCCCAACCCAATCCGGAGATCCAAATTGGATTCCGTCAATTCCCACACGTCACTTTAACCCACCCGGTCGTGTCGGAGAAAACGGTACGCCGATCCGATGCCTATTTGGGATTTTGGACCCCCGGGTTGTGTGTTTTAACCCTTTATATATATACTTGGGTGTTTGTTAGATCCGCCAATTGAACGCCTGACCCAATCCGGAGATCCAAATTGGATTCTGTCAGTTCCCACACGTCACTTTAACCCACCTGGTCGTGTCGGAGAGAAAACGCACGCCGATCTGATCCCTATTGGGATTTTGGACCTACGGGTGCGTGTTTTAACCATTTATATATGGTTGACCGTGTTTTTAGATCCGTCCTTTGAATGCCCAACCCAATCCGGGGATCCAAATTGGATTCCGTTAGTTTCTACACGTCACTTTAACCCACCCGGTCGTGTCGGAGAAAACGGCACGCTGATCCGATCCCTATTTGGGTTTTTAGACCGCCGAGTTGCATCTTTTAACCATTTATATATGTTTGGCCGTGTTTTTAGATCCGTCCTTTGAATGCCCAACCCAATCCGGGGATCCAAATTAGATTCCGTTAGTTTCTACACGTCACTTTAACCACCCGGTCGTGTCGGAGAAAACGGCACGTCGATCGGATCCCTATTTGGGATTTTAGACCCCCGGGTTGTGTGTTTTGACCCTTTATATATACTTGTGTGTTTTTTTAGATCCGTCATTTGAATGCCCAACCAATCCGCGGATCCAAATTGGATTCGTTAGTTTCTACACGTCACTTTAACCCACCCGGTCGTGTCGGAGAAAACGGCACGCTGATCCGATCCCTATTTGGGTTTTTAGACCGCCGAGTTGATCTTTTAACCATTTATATATGTTTGGCCGTGTTTTTAGATCCGTCCTTTGAATGCCCAACCTAATCCGGGGATCCAAATTGGATTCCGTTTGTTTCTACACGTCACTTTAACCCACCGGTCGTGTCGGAGAAAACGACACGTCGATCGGATCCCTATTTGGGATTTTAGACCCCCGAGTTGTGTGTTTTGACCCTTGATATATACTTGGGTGTTTTTTAGATTCGTCATTTGAATGCCCAACCCAATCCGGAGATCCAAATTGGATTCCGTCAATTCCCACACGTCACTTTAACCCACCCGGTCGTGTCGGAGAAAACGGTACACCAATCCGATCCCTATTTGGGATTTTGGACCCCCGGGTTGTGTGTTTTAACCCTTTATATATATACTTGGGTGTTTGTTAGATCCGCCAATTGAACGCCTGATCCAATCCGGAAATCCAAATTGGATTCCGTCAGTTCCCCCACGTCACTTTAACCCACCTGGTCGTGTCCGAGAAAATGACACGCCGATCCGATCCCTATTTGGGATTTTGGACCCCCGGGTTGCGTGTTTTAACCATTTATATATGGTTGACCGTGTTTTTAGATCCGTCCTTTGAATGCCCAACCCAATCCGGGGATCCAAATTGGATTCCGTTAGTTTCTACACGTCACTTTAACCCACCCGGTCGTGTCGGAGAAAACGGCACGTCGATCGGATCCCTATTTGGGATTTTAGACCCCCGGGTTGTGTGTTTTGACTCTTTATATATATTTGTGTGTTTTTTAGATCCGTCATTTGAATGCCCAACCCAATCCGGAGATCCAAATTGGATTCCGTCAGTTCCCACATGTCACTTTAACCCACCTAGTCGTGTCGGAGAAAACGGCACGCCGATCCGATCCCTATTTAGGATTTTGGACCCCCGGGTTACGTGTTTTAACCATTTATATATGGTTGACCGTGTTTTTAGATCTGTCCTTTGAATGTCCAACCCAATCCGGGGATCCAAATTGAATTCCGTCAGTTTCTACACGTCACTTTAACCCACCCGGTCGTGTCGGAGAAAACGGCACGTCGATTGGATCCCTATTTGGGATTTTAGACCCCCGGGTTGCGTGTTTTAACCATTTTTATATGTTTGACCGTGTTTTTAGATCCGTCCTTTGAATGCCCAACCCAATCCGGAGTTCCAAATTGGATTCCGTCAGTTCCCACACGTCACTTTAACCCACCCGGTCGTGTCGGAGAAAACGGCACGCCGATCCGATCCCTATTTGGGATTTTAGACCCCCGGGTTGCGTCTTTTAACCATTTATATATGTTTGGCCGTATTTTTAGATCCGTCCTTTGAATGCCTAACCCAATCCGGGGATCCAAATTGGATTCCGTTAGTTTCTACACGTCACATTAACCCACCCGGTCGTGTCGGAGAAAACGGCACGTCGATCGGATCCCTATTTGGGATTTTAGACCCCCGGGTTGTGTGTTTTGAGCCTTTATATATACTTGGGTGTTTTTTAGATCCGTCATTTGAATGCCCAACCCAATCCGGAGATCCAAATGGATTCCGTCAATTCTCACACATCACTTTAACCCACCCGGTCGTGTCGGAGAAAACGGCACGCCGATCCGATCCCTATTTGGGATTTTGGACCCCCGGGTTGTGTGTTTTGACCCTTATATATATACTTGGGTGTTTTTTAGATCCGTCAATTGAACGCCCGACCCAATCCGGAGATTCAAATTGGATTCCTTCAGTTCCCACACGTCACTTTAACCCACCTGGTCGTGTCGGAGAAAACGCACGCCGATCTGATCCCTATTTGGGATTTTGGACCCCCGGGTTGCGTGTTTTAACCATTTATATATGGTTGACTGTGTTTTTAGATCCGTCCTTTGAATGCCCAACCCAATCCGGGGATCCAAATTGGATTCCGTTAGTTTCTACACGTCACTTTAACCCACCCGATCGTGTCGGAGAAAATGGCACGTCGATCGGATCCCTATTTGGGATTTTAGACCCCCGGGTTGTGTGTTTTGACTCTTTATATATACTTGGGTGTTTTTTAGATCCGTCATTTGAATGCCCAACCCAATCCGGAGATCCAAATTGGATTCCGTCAGTTCCCACACGTCACTTTAACCCACCTGGTCGTGTCGGAGAAAACGGCACGCCGATCCGATCCCTATTTGGGATTTTGGACCCCCGGGTTGCGTGTTTTAACCATTTATATATGGTTGATCGTGTTTTTAGATCCGTCCTTTGAATGCCCAACCCAATCCGGGGATCCAAATTGGATTCCGTTAGTTTCTACACGTCACTTAACCCACCCGGTCGTGTCGGAGAAAACGGCACGTCGATCGGATCCCTATTTGGGATTTTAGACCCCCGGGTTGTGTGTTTTGACCCTTTATACATACTTGGGTGTTTTTTAGATCCGTCATTTGAATGCCCAACCCAATCCGGAGATCCAAATTGGATTCCGTCAGTTCCCACACGTCACTTTAACCCACCTGGTCGTGTCAGAGAAAACTGCACACCGATCCGATCCCTATTTGGGATTTTGGACCCCCGGGTTACGTGTTTTAACCATTATATATGGTTGATCGTGTTTTTAGATCCGTCCTTTGAATGCCCAACCCAATCCGGGGATCCAAATTGGATTCCGTTAGTTTCTACACGTCACTTTAACCCACCCGGTCGTGTCGGAGAAAACGGCACGTCGATCGGATCCCTATTTGGGATTTTAGACCCCCGGGTTGTGTGTTTTGACCCTTTATACATACTTGGGTGTTTTTTTAGATCCGTCATTTGAATGCCCAACCCAATCCGGAGATCCAAATTGGATTCCGTCAGTTCCCACACGTCACTTTAACCCACCTGGTCGTGTCAGAGAAAACTGCACACCGATCCGATCCCTATTTGGGATTTTGGACCCCCGGGTTACGTGTTTTAACCATTTATATATGGTTGACCATGTTTTTAGATCCGTCCTTTGAATGTCCAACCCAATCCGTGGATCCAAATTGGATTCCGTTAGTTTCTACACGTCACTTTAACCCACCCGGTCGTGTCGGAGAAAACGACACGTCGATCGGATCCCTATTTGGGATTTTAGACCCCGGATTGTCTGTTATGACCCTTTATATATACTTGGGTGTATATCTCTACCCGTTGCGCCTGTAGCTGTACCCGCTGCGTCTGTAGCTCTTCCCGCTACGTCTGTTGCTCTGTACGTAGCTCCTCCCGAATGATGCCTCTAATGTCCTCTACACTACTGACGGGCGGCGCAGAAGATGAACTCGCGTGTGCCGGAGGAGCGATCAAACTGGCATATGAGGACAACACTCGATGAGTATCCAGGCTATCCCCAAAGCCGTACACTCGACCCTTCCTCGGCACTCCCGTTGCCTCGACCCAAGCGTCCGCATCCAAATCTGGCTGGGGAGTGCCCTCTGTGTAGCGCTCCGCCATCGTCCTGTCGTACGTCTCCTGTAAAACAATTTAAAATTAAATTATTGAAAATAAAGTACTTTAATATCATAATTGAACTCATAATTTAAAGCTTGACTTACAGCAATCGTACGGGCACTCTCGGTAACATAGTCATCCGTCCCCTTCCGCTTATGAGTCCGATCAAATAACTCGCGGAAAGTAGGGGCACGCTCCAGGTCGTGATGCTTAAAATTCAACAAAATTAGTTACTTTCACAATAATAATCCATATGTATATATGAATCGAACAATAAAATACTTACCAATTTTTGACTGTGGGTCGCATAAGATACGGATCTACTAGTATGCACATTCTTCTCTGGTTGAGTTGCTCTGTTGTGTATTGCCGCCTGTGACCGCTGCTGCCATGGTCCAGCAGCCCAACGCGCGCAAAGGGACTCCCAATAGTCCCTCCGCAGCCAAACAGGGCCGTAATCCACCCAAGCCATAGGATCCCGGTTGCCTGTGGTCTTCATTGCCTTGTCCCGTGCCTCCCACATCGACTTTCTTAAATTAGTCTGGGCCGTAATCTCCCAGACGGCTCGAGCCCGAGAAAGATCCTCGGGTCTCGTGAACGCGAACCTCCGCTGTAAAGAAATAAAATTAATCAACGTTCTGCAATAAACCCAAATTAATAATAATTGAATAAATGACTTCAACTCTTCTAAAAATAAAAATACCGTAAACATGTCAAATAATAAATCCCAGACTGGCACCGGGACGTCTCTCCATGCATCCACTGGTCCTGGAATATGTGCGTGGACCAGCGTCGTAATATAGCGGGAAGCAGGACTGGGATCTATCTTCCCCCTGCAATTCCACATTAATTTTCTACATGAAATGTATATCCTAAATAACAAATACAGTAACACTGAGATGATGAACTTTACCCTGAGATCCAGCATGGTTGTCGTCCTGGTAGCTGAGGCCCCTCCTCAGCTGCTGGATGCTGGCTCTCCACCTTGGTGAGGAAGAAGACGAAGGTGGCACTGCTCGGATGGTCCACAGGGAGGCAAAATTCATACACATTAGAAAATATGAATTTCAAATAAACAAGAATATAGAAATTTACCTGTCGCTGGGACGACGGGCGTGGACGGGGAGGCAGTCCCTGCAAAATTTCATACACATTAGAAATTATGAATTTCAAATAAACAAGAATATAGAAATTTACCTGTCGCTGGGACGACGGGCGTGGACGGAGAGGCAGTCCCTGCAAAATTTCATACACATTAGAAATTATGAATTTCAAATAAACAAGAATATAGAAATTACCTGTCGCTGGGACGACGGGCGTGGACGGGGAGGCAGTCCCTGCAAAATTTCATACACATTAGAAATTATGAATTTCAAATAAACAAGAATATAGAAATTTACCTGTCGCTGGGACGACGGGCGTGGACGGGGAGGCAGTCCCTGTAAAATTTCATACACATTAGAAATTATGAATTTCTAATAAACAAGAATATAGAAATTTACCTGTCGCTGGGACGACGGGCGTGGACGGGGAGGCAGTCCCTGCAAAATTTCATACACATTAGAAATTATGAATTTCTAATAAACAACAATATAGAAATTTACCTGTCGCTGGGAAGACGGGCGTGGACGGGGAGGCAGTCCCTGTAAAATTGTATGTACGTTAGTTCTCGTGAAATCAATATAAACAATAATACCCATATGGTTTTTTGTGTACATATGCATATACCTCTCGCGGACCTGGAGGCAGACGTGGACGGGGAGGCAGTCCCTCTGCTAACGGACGTGGCAACCGTCCGACTGCGTCCTCCACGTACCATATCTCTATTGATACAAATAAAGATATAGCAAGTCATCAGCACTCAATTTGAATTAGCAATTTATTATGAACATGTAATTAACAACAACATCACGTCCTTACAAAATATGCAGTATATTATCTATATTCATCATCAGATGCTGAAGACATGTTTAATTCAGCATCATCTTCATCATCATCCTGGAATTCATCCTCAACATCTTGGGAGTCTTCCTCCACATCAGACTCCACCTCCCGCTCAGCGACATTTGGGTCAACTTCTTCTTGTTCGTTATCCTTATGTAAGCAAATTGTTTCATATATATCATGAACATTGTACTGCGTAGAAGCTGCCAACTCTCGTGCGTCACTCCGATCTGATTAGAAAAAGTTGTCATTAACACCTTCGAGCTCATCATCAGTCGGGAGAAGCTCATACTAAGGGAATAGTCTTGATTTCACTCTACATGCAGCCCACCAATCTCTTAATTTGAGGGATGTATAATTTGAATAATAAACTTGTTGGGCTTGTGCTGCCAGGATGAATGGCTCATATGTACTCAATTTGGACTTATGCTTCACATCGATTAATCCATATGTTGTGTCATGACGAATAGATGTCGGGTCAAACCAATGACACTTGAACAGAAATACATTGTTGTCTTGTCCCAAAAATTACAGTTCAATGACTTCTTCGAGAATGCCATAATAGTCAATTTCATTTTCATTGTAGGCACTTCCCTTCACACATACGCCGCTGTTCATCGTAGACTTATTCCGTCCATAATCTCTCGTGTGAAATCTGTATCCATTCACAATGTAGCCTGGATAGACACGTACATTCTTCGAGGGGCCAAAACTAATCTGTTGTACTCTTGAATCGGGAATGAAGCCTTGTTCAACCTATTATGAGATAAATAGACAAACATTGAATAAATGACTTCAACTCAGTCTGCATAAAAACATAACACTTATGTTTTGGAATAATTAGACACATACTCGAGATCTTAACCAAGTAGGAAAAGACTTCTCCCATTCCTTTTCAACCTACACGTCAGTTAGACGTGGATTCCGTCGCAATATGACCGATTCAAACTCTCTGCAATGTAAATATCACACAACCGTTAGGTTCTATAGCAATGCACGCAAATGATGACGAATAAGCATGGAGAGCTTACTGAATGTAGGGTTTTAGTTCTTCGCAATTCATGAACACGTAGATCTCCGCAGCTATCAACTCTCTGTCTTGAAGTGCGCGAGTAGATGAAGAACCGAATGCCCGTCCGGGACACTTGAATACAGAGAGTCGGTCTGACACCTCGGAATCTCCACCATCATCATTACGTGGAGGTTGAGTGCGTCGGGTTCGTATTTCCGTGTCAAAGTACATCGAACAAAAGTTCGATATCTCCTCAATGGGGTACGCCTGAGTAATAGAGCCCTCAACTTGTGCTTTGTTGCGGACTTTCATCTTAAGATCGTGCATGCACCTACGACAATAATTCAAATGCATACATAAGTAATATAAAAGATCGTCGTAATGGCAATAAATTGAGATGTAGAAATATACCTCTCAAACGGATACATCCATCGAAATTGTACTGGTCCTCCGACCCTTGCCTCATATGGTAAATGGATGATCAGGTGCTCCATTGAATCAAAGAATGCTGGAGGAAATATCTTCTCTAATTTGCAGACTGTCTGAATTATATTTTGCTCCATATTTTGCAAGTCATGAATTTTGAGTTCTGATGCAGATAAAATCCTGAAGAATTGACTCAGCTCAGTCATTGCTCCCCATATTTGTTTCGGCAACAACTCACGAAAAGCAAGAGGCATCAGTCTTTGCATGAAAACATGGCAGTCATAACTCTTCATTCCGTATATTTTTCCCTCGTTCACATTTACACACCGCGCAATATTCGAGACATATCCATCCGAAAATCTCAATTGCTTTAACCATTGCAACACTTCCTTAATCTGTCTGGCCCCAAGCACATATGCAGCTTTAGGTTGCACCACTTTTCCTTGAACATGCTGTAGCTCTAGTTCTGGACGTTTGCAAAGTACTTTCAAATCGAAACGTGCCTTGACGTTATCCTTCGTTTTGCCTTTGACGTCCATAACTGTGTTGAACACATTATCAAAAACATTCTTCTCTATATGCATGACGTCTAGGTTATGACGTATCAAAAGTGTTGACCAATAAGGCAATTCCCAAAAAATGCTTTGCTTCACCCAATTGTGATGCTTCCCAAAGCCAGGGATTTGTCGGGTACTACCAGCCAGTTGTGTTATAGTCGGTAAGTTCTGGACCCGCCTCGCCATGTTTCCACCAGACACCCGTTCCATATCTACCTCCTCCATCACAGTTGTATTTTTCATAAAAGAATCCTTTTGCTTTCGGAAAGGATGGTCACTGGGTAGAAACCGCCGATGACAATCAAACCACAAGATTTTCCCCCAGATTTCAACACAAATGATTAGAATCCTCCATGCAATAAGGACATGCCAACCTCCCATGTGTGCTCCAGCCAGATAACATGCCGTAGGCTGGAAAGTCACTTATTGTCCACATTAGTGCAGCCTTCATATTGAAATTCTATTTTCTGGATGCATCATAAGACTGCACACCATCTGACCATAACAATTTCATCTCATCAATCAATGGTCTGAGATATATGTCTATATTCTTTCCTGGACTTTTTGAACCCGGAATCAGCAATGAAAGGAACAGATTCTCACGCTTCATGCACATGCCTGGCGGAAGGTTATACGGTGTTAGGAATACTGGCCAACATGAGTAAGATGCCACCGAGCCTCCGAAAGGATTGAAACCATCTGTGCATAAACCAAGCCGTACGTTGCGTGGATCCCTTGAGAAGTAAGGATGAGTACGGCTAAAATGAGCCCAAGCTTCACCATCGGCAGGATGACTCATTTCACCTTCGTCGCGACGGACTGTTTCCGCATGCCAAGTCATATGTCCAGTTGTCCTCGAGGACATGAACAATCGCTGCAATCTGGGTGTGATAGGAAAGTACCGCAATTACTTATACAGAACATCCTTCTGCTTTGACTTGTCCCCTCTCTTGGGCTTGAACCTATCATGCTTACAAATACAGCATGATGTCTTATCTGCATCCTCTTTGTAGTACAGCATACAGTGATTCGGACATGCATCAATTTTCATAAAACCAAGCCCCAAATCATTCACCATCTTCTTCGCACGGTAAAAGTCAGTAGGTAACCTCTCTGATTGAGGAAGCATGCTCTTGACCAGTAAGAGAAGCCGGTCAAAACAACTCTCGCTCATATGAAATTCAGATTTCAAATTCAATAGCTGCGACACTGCAACAACCGTGTATGCTTCTCACAACCATCCCATAATGGCTCATCAGCATCTCGAAGTAACTGATAAAATCTCTGAGCTGTATCATTCGGCACTTCTTCATTTGTTTGATCTTCATGAATATTGAACTCCGGACCAGCAGCATCGACAACCATGTCTACGTACGTACTTGTGGAGGCAAAGTAATTAGCTGGTGCAGACGACTGAATATTCAACTCACCATGACAGGACCATAACTCATAATGGCCAACAAATCCTCTCGTATACAGATGATGCTGCACATCCCATGTCGATATCCACTTTCTGTTCTTACAAGCCGAACACGGACATCGGATGTTACCCATCGGATCAACTGCTACTGAGGAATTACTCAATGCAAACTGAATAAAACTGTCAACTCTCTTTTAAACTCCTCGGTCACAAATCCATTCACTAATCCACGATACATCCATGACCGATTCTCAAAAGACATTTTTCCTACACAGATTAAATGTCATGTCAAGAGTTAAAATCCAACAGACCCTCACATCGTTCGAGTAAGTCAAAATGAATAGGTAGGATATATTATTAAGATTATCACTTTTTACCTATCTGTGAATATTTGATCGCACTCAGATGACCATTTATTATGTGTTGTATTATTTGCTGAAAATTTCGGCAGCATCTCCCCACACCTCTCCGATATACCAAAAATATTTATTGATTGAGATATTTTCTTAAACACTTACTAATAAGTGGTTAAGAAAATATTCTAAATCAATAAGGTATATCAGAGAGGAGTGAGTAGAAGCACCCGAAATTTTAAGCAAATAATACAATCACATAATAAATGACCACCTAACTCCGATCAAACATTCACAGACTGTCCAAAACGGGACAATTCAGAACTTTGAGTTAGATATACACGTTCTCATTATTGAAAATAAGACTCGTGCACATCAATCCCAAAGTCTTGAACGGAATGTTCATTGACACGGGCTGAACACGCTCTCGTGATGTGTGTGCAGTGAAAAATTACTATACATGCATAGATCAAATTTCAAATGCACATGAATATGAAATCAAAATCATGCATGTGAACAAGTGCAATAATAAACCAAATTCATACATACATGTACATGAATTACATATAACAAGTGCAATACTAAACTAATACATTATAATAAGATGTGTAATACTAATCATTAAGCAGAAAATAAATAATTAAACGTAAATTAAACTAATGTGAAAGAGGAATATGTGAGGAATGACCATGAAAAATATGTAAAGTTGAATAATGCTTACACAATTTAAGACAACTATGCATGAAACATTTGATAGGATTCACATGCAGGTAATTGAAATTTGTACATGTCTGGGGATGGCTTCACAAGTTCGAAATTGACCAAGTGGACGGTGCAGATCAAAAGTAGCCCATTTCACACAGCCCCATTTAGATCTCCTTTACCCGATCGATTAGTGTAGCAACTTCTCATTTTGGAAGGAAGTGTCTAAAAACCGTGTAAGACGGTGAGAAGGACCTCACATGGTGGAAGGGATGGTGTTAAAATCAACTTGCATTGTGGAAGATACGTATGGTTTAGGTCCGCAACCACTAACAAGATTCTCAATAGAAATTGGGGGAAACGATGTGCATATACTCTAGACATGATTAGGATCCTACAGTAGAGTTTAATTACCCAAGAATATCTACCTTTTGGTTTAATTAAAGGAAAATCGATGAAGAACGCTAATCAACAATGATGAATTAGAGAAAAAGATGATGCCCACAGGTTCTCCTTGTTTCCTCTACAACCCAGCCACCTCAGCAACCTTTAGAAATGTGCTAGGGTTGGCCAAGATGAGAATTAGATGGTGTATTTAAAGATGAAAGGGCAAAATCGATAACTTTCCAAACTGTGCAATTGGGTCTACAATTTGGGTTGCTTCTACCGGCGGGATTGCCATCTTTAAATCCCAATTTGAGGGGGTGTATGACAGCAAATTATAAGGAAGCCTCCTAATTAGATTAACATGTGCAATTCAAGTTCCGTAAGAAGGTTAATTTTTGTGCAGACTTATATTTATAAATTAGATGTTTAATGGGATAAGAGTACTCTATGATGATATAAACTAGTGGTTGTTTTCCCGAACTATATATTTAGTTGAAAGTACCCCCAACAACTTTTAGAATATTTATTTAATATATCTGATTTAAAACTAATTAATTAGGTTGCAATAAATAATTAATAGATGTGCTCTTGCCTGTTACAATAAAGTCTTTTGAGGTGGGTTAGGGGAGAGGGTGGGGGGCCGGGTTAGGGGAGGGGGTGGGGGCCGGGTGGTTAGGGGGGGGCCTTCACAGTGGAGGGGGGTGGGGGCCGGGTGGGTTAGGGGAGAGGGTGGGGGGGGTGGGGGGGGCCGGGTTAGGGGAGGGGGTGGGGGCTGGGTGGGTTAGGGGAGAGGGTGGGGGGCCGGGTGGGTTAGGGGAGGGGGGCCTTCACAGGGGAGGGGGTGGGGGCCGGGTGGGTTAGGGGAGCCTTCACAGGTGGAGGGGGGTGGGGGCCGGGTGGGTTAGGGGAGAGGGTGGGGGGCCGGTGGGTTAGGGGAGGGGGGCCTTCACAGGGGAGGGGGGGGTGGGGGCCGGTGGGTTAGGGGGGGGCCTTCATAGGTGGAGGGGGGGTGGGGGCCGGGTGGGTTAGGGGAGGGGGTGGGGGGGCGGGTGGGTTAGGGGAGGGGGGCCTTCACAGGGGAGGGGGTGGGGGCCGGGTGGGTTAGGGGAGAGGGGGGGGGCGGGTGGGTTAGGGGAGGGGGGCCTTCACAGGGGAGGGGGTGGGGGCCGGTGGGTTAGGGGAGGGGGGCCTTCACAGGTGGAGGGGGGGGGGCCGGGTGGTTAGGGGAGAGGGTGGGGCCGCAGGAGGGGGAAGGGGGCCGCATTAGGGGAGGGGGCCTGGCACGGGGAGGGGGAAGGAAATGGAGGGGGAGGGGGGCGCGACAGGGAGGTGGAGGGGACGGGGAGGGGGACGGGACTGGGGACGGGGAGGGGGACTGGGATGGGGAGGGAGGGGGGACTGGGATGGGGAGGGGGAAGGAAATGGAGGGGGAGGGGGGCGCGACAGGGAGGTGGAGGGGACGGGGAGGGGGACTGGGATGGGGAGACGAGGAGGGGGACTGGGACGGGGAGGGGGGGCGTGACAGGAAAGGGGAGGGGGGCGCTGGGACGTGGAGGAGGGGAATGGAGGGGGGCTGGGACGGGGAGGTGGAGGGGAATGGAGGGGGAGGGGGGGCGACAGGAAAGGAGGGGGGGCTCGGACGGGGAGTGGAGGGAAAAGAGGGGGAGGGGGGTGCGACGGGGTACCTCGCGGGCGGGGGCGGCGGGGGGGACCCTCGGGTTGACGGCTGGCCGGCGTCTCGACGGCGGCGCGAGGGAGCGGCGGTGGCGGGAGCTTGGGGCGACGGCTGCGTCCCCACGGCACGACGGCGTGCTGCAGACGGAGATAGAGAGAGAGAGAGAGAGAGAGAGAGAGAGAGAGAGAGAGGGAGAGAGAGAGAGAGAGAGAGAGAGAGAGGGAAGAAGGGGGGTTTCGCGGGATTGGGAATAGCGATATTACCGACGGATATTCCGACGGTATTATTTCCGTCGGAATATCCGTCGGTATTATCTTAGTTCCGACTGATATTTCCGACGGATTAATTTTCGTCGGCATAATCGGTAATTTCGACGGAATTATCGACAGACAATAATCCGTCGGAAATATCCGTCGATAATCCCGCAAATTCTTGTGGTGTAAATCTCCAGTACAACTAAATTTCCTCTGCCTTAAAACATGACACACTTATTAAAATTGTGCCAAAGGAGTTTTAAAAAAAAGTAAGTGGGAGGAGGTGATATTATAATACTCAAAACATATCACAATTTTAATAGGTATGCCATGTTTATACATAACTTTCTAATTCACACTCTTATACCACAACTCTTAAAACTATTTAAAAAGTCAAAATTATAAACTTTTGATTATTACGAGAAAAGCCGGCTTTATTAAAACCCCATGAGAGTGAGGAATGAGTCATTAATTCTCTTACGTTGACTTTTTTATAAAAAGTAAGTCACACTAAGAGAACGACTCATTTTCTTAAGATTTTTCATTCTTAATAGTTTTAATAAAATCTACTCTTCTTTTAATAATGAAAAAAGTTTTATATTTTTAAATTTTTAAAGATATTTTTAAGAGGTGTGATGTAGGAAAGTGATGTAGAAAGTTTTTTTTTCCTTGACAAATGACGTAGAAAGTCGATGCAGTGGATCTCAATCCCAAATACCCAAAAATCAAGGAGAAAGATATGCATTAAACTTCTCTAGGTGAACAGATCAAGGAATGAAATTTCCATCAAAACCAAAATATCAGATTCAACGCGTGAAGAGAATCAGAGATAGAACAAGCTCAGTGCCTGCAGAAGCAGCAACACGGGTAGATGGACCACAGAACGGGAGCCGGTGGACGACGATGGGGAGTTGTTCACCGGGGAACCCGACCCCGTCCCGGAGCCCTGCGGCCCCTGGTGAACGACGTAGACGTCGTACTCCACAACGGCGTTGCCCGTGGACACCTCGAGCGTGTGGGTCTTGGCGACGGCGTACCCGCGCGCCAGGCGGAAGTAACCCGTGCCTCCGACCACAGCCATCTCCCTCGTCGCCGAGAACACGCTGTTCCTCCCCAGCACCGCCAGCGTGCTGCCGTTGTAGTCGCCGTCCACGAAGTGGTAGTTTAGGGCCATCAGCAGAGCGGTCTCCCCCTGCGACGCCTGGGCGTACATGCCCTGGGCGCGCCCGAGCAGCTTGGACGAGGGGTCAGGCCCCTCCGTGAGCGCGTCGTCGATCATCATGACCATGCCGAAGCCATTGGAGGAGGTGTTCGTCGTCGGCGCCTGCGCGATGCGGACCGCCGTTGGGTTGGGGCCGTTGAGAACGTCGTGGAAGAAGAAGTGGAGGCGGGTCTGCTTCTCCGGCCCGAAGTCGAACCCGTCCTGGGCTCTCACTGCTAGCACCAGCAAGGCGACGACGAAGGAGAAGAGGAAAGGGGTGCCGGGAGAGGAAGCCATGGAAGCCTGATGAAGGTGTGGTGGTGGCACCGTTCCCGGGGAGCAGCTGGAATAGATGCCAGCTTGAGGCCAGGGAACCAAACTTTCTAAAGTTGTTTATATTATACCTCCACTTCTGATATGTAAGGTAGAGGAAGGTGCCCATCTGGTGGGGGCAGTTGGGAGAAGTGTCATTGAAACGAAGACATATGATGCCTCTTTGCGCATCTAGAAACCCGTGTCGGTACGTTTCAGTAGAGGTGGATGTTGAACAGGTGAGCAGAAAGACGAGCGTAGGGTACACACAGTATAGCATTTTTTTTTATCCCTTGCTATGTACCCTTGTACTCTTCTCACGTTTTAGTATAATATAATCGCATATTTTCTTGTCAAAAAAAGTAGGGTACACACAGTATACGATGGTGACTTTGCACCTGCCCATGAATTCTGGACAAGATGTTAAGTTAGCTCACAATTCCCGGTCCCCACTCCAACAAATTAATGAGATTTTGCGACGCTGTGCGTGTTTGAAAATATTTCAACATTAGAGTGTGCGCGTGGAGATTTTATAATATTGGCAGCTGTGAAGGTTCGTAACAAGTTTGATGCAACAGATCAAATATCTCACTGTCGTCTTGTCCAGCGTGCATAAACGAGACTTTTACTAACAAGACTTTGCTTACGTATGTATGCCGTCTTCGCCTGTATTTTCTTCGAATAATTACGCATATCTCCTTACAACCTTGCGTATTCTATCTTGTACTTTTGTATTTTTTTTTTCATAGATATCCTTACACTAGAATGACTACTTCACCTGTACCTGTGAGGCTAACGAAATGTCTTGTACAACATGAAAGGTATAAGATTTTAAAGAGATGCGTACGCTAATATAATATATATATATATATATATATATATATATATATATATATATATATATATATATGGAAGATTTGAAGAATACACAAAGAATAATATGAGAAGATGAAACGAAGATATATTGATTTAGTTTGTGTAAAAATTAAGCTAATCAAATGAAAGATTACGGGGACCACCGCTGCTCTTAGGTGCCGTTTGGAACTGCAGTGGACTCGATTTCGAGGCTTCAAAAGTTCTGACAAATTCAATGTGGTTTCAAACGTTCACTGGTTGCCCCGGTTTCTGTGTCTTCTCGATTTTTGTCGAAGGAGAGAGATAATTTTCTCTCTCTTCTTTGACAAAAAGTTGGATGGAAGTCGTTTTGGCGATTTCTGACGCGGGCGAACTCCCTTCCATTGGAATTACTATTTTTTAAATATTTTCTTTGCATTTTCGCACACTGCGGCGCGACGATGTATTATCATTTGTGCCGAAAAAAACACATGAGATTTGAAATTGCGTCTGTAGTCACAAATATCATGGAATCTGATTTTTTTTTAAATGAATTTTTTACAATCACATTCAAACGGTGCCTTGATAGATAGAGGACTGAAGGGACTAGTCTACCCCTCGTGACTCGTGAGGCAAAAAGGTTAGGGGAGACCACCAAAAAGGGGGTTGGCTTGTTCTAGAATGTGGTGACTGGCCGGCAGCTGATGTGTTCTATGATTGAGACATTCAAGTCCAATTCTCCCGTTCTCTACTCTTTCTCTTTCTACATGTTTTGTCTTTCATTTAATAGAGGAGTTAATCACTGATTTTGAGAACAAAGTCGAAGAAAAGAACATAGGGGTAAAAATGTAATCTAGTTTAAAGGTTGAAGTTAAATAAAATAGATTTAGACCACAACGTTTCTAAAATCTGATAAAGGGATTTATTGTAAAATAATTTTAAGATAATTACATATATATATACCCCTAACATATATTATATTCAGAAGTCACGTATGTCTTTATCATTTGATTTCATTCATTTAATTAAATTATAATAAAATTACAAGATAAAAAATTAACTTATTCTCTTTAAAATATTTTTTGTACAACTCTCTCTCTCCTCGAGAGGGGTCCCAACCCCACCCTCTCAAACCCACTAGATCATATCTCTCTCTTTATTTCTCTCTCTCCTCTCTTAAAGAAGAATATTTAATCTTTTTACCACTTATTTAATAGTTATATTTACACGATCATTAGAATGTTCATTCTATAGGGATATAATTGATTACTTACTTCAATTTCGAAGGTATAAAGAAGATATGTATTAGAATACTTTAGACCTTAGGAGCATATACGTAATTTTCTAAAAAATCTAAAACTTATTATATGTAATGTGCATTGTTGTACAACGTATAAGCACATTAATCTATTCCTAGATAGGGGTGTCAATTGGGTCGGGCCGGCCCGGAGGCCCGGAAGCCCGGCCCGGTTTTAACCGGGCTTGGGCCGAAAAAATGAGTCCGTTACAAATTTTTGGCCCGGTCCGGCCCGGCCCGGAAAAAAATAGGGTCGGGCTTGGACTTTGTGTGGCCCGCCCGATCGGCCCGCCGGCCCGAAAAAATAAATATAATTTATATTAAATATAAAATTTATATTTAAAAAGAGAGTTATATGTATTTTTTCTACAATAAATCTCCTCAAAAATATAAATTTTTACAAGTTAAATGTTAATATAGATATAAGTAAAATATATATTATTTTTTTATAGATATATTATAGTAGATGTATTAAAATTATATATTATATAAATAAAAAATAATACTTTTTTTATTTTTCGAGCCGGATCGGATTTTTCGGGCTTTTTCTGGGCCGGGCCGGACCCGGCCGACTTTTATAAAACCGGCCTGGGTCGGGCCCGGGCCGACTTTTATAAAACCGGGCCTGGGCCGGGCCTAACAAGGCCCGGTCCAGGCCCGGCCCATTGACACCCCTATTCCTAGATGATTTTTTTTTTACACGTTTGATGTTTCATTATTGAAGTATGAATCGGATAACTTTCTGATAGTTAAAAAAATATAAAAATAGATGCAAATCGAATTTAGAAACTTCATCTGCATATATGGCTCAGAGCTAGAAACAACCCCTACAGGCTCCAAGGGCAAGGTAAAGGGAGCTCCATTTGTTTCGGCTTGGCGTAGAAGACTTGTTAACCGTATGTTCATCTTGATGTAAAATAATAGCATTAAAAAAACGCACATTATGACATACAAAATTCAATATTTTACGGTGTGTTTTTATATGATAAATCGAACAACCCATAAAGATGTTTCACGAGTTCTGGAATCTGGACAACGAATCAATCAAGAGACTGCGTTCGAGAAGATGAAAAGAAGGCAGAAGGAAAGAGGTCCCAAATAGAACAGCCTTCCATGTTACAGAGCTCAACAATGGTTATGTTCTTCACAAAAGGCTGGCCGCGCCCAAACAGAGGCAGCTACAGATCACAGATGTGTGTATCCATCAGTAGTGGGTGACATAAACGTTGTACTCCACAACGGCGTCGCCGAACATGTTGAACGACTGGGTCTTGGCGAGGGCGTACCCGCGCGCCAGGCGGAAGTATCCCGTGCCCCCGACGACGGACATCTCCCTCGTCTCCGACATTACTCGGTTCCTCGCCAGTATGGCCAGCGTGCTGCCGTTGTAGTCCCCGGTCACGAAGTGGTAGTTCATGGTCATCAGCAGCGCCGTCTCCTCCTTGGACGCCCCGGCGTAGAAGCCCTGGGCGCGCCCGATGAGCTTCGAGCTGGGGTCGGCCCCCTCCGTGAGCGCGTCGTCGATCATCACGATGTCGCCGAAGCTAGCGAGCGACCGCCCCGCCGAGGTATCGAGGCGGACCGCCGTGGGGTTGGTGCCGCTGAGGATGTCGTGGAAGAAGAAGTGCAGGTGGGTCTTCTTCTCCTGCCCGAAGTTGAACCCGTCCTGGGCGTTTGCGGCGAGACAGAGGAGCAAGGAGGCCGTGAAGAAGATGAGGGAGGAGGCGGCGACGGTGGTGGTGGTGGTGATTTTGGCAGGGATGGGGAGGAAGGAAGCCATTGGGTGCGTGCTGCCCCGGGGGATTGGGGAATCGCAGGTGGATGGGGCTTGGGATTTGGGGAGGGAGCGTTTGGCTTGCTCTGCCCAGAGGTGAGACTACAGTGAAAAAGGTGGAAGATGCTGGGCAGTTGGATGCTCGGCTGGTTTCAGAATAAAGAGGAAGTTCTGACTTGAAATGTGGGAGCTGCTGCGGTGAGTGGTGTCCCCGTTGCAACTAATATAGAATCGGGAGACGAGCGAGAAAGGCGTCGTGACGAAGGAGACGGGACCGAACGATGCCCGACGAGGGGAAAATTTGAGGTCTTGCGTGCATATAATTGGGTTGTGTCCCCTCCTCACCAACTCCACTGGACTGGTGGCCGGTAGTTGCCCGGCGGATGTGTTCAAAGCCTTCTCTCTCTAGACTTTTCTAGAGAGAGAGGCTCTGAGATTTTTGTTGGTTTTGCTGCGGCCGGCGCTCCCCCCTGCTGGCCCCCCCCTCCGCGCCTGTCTCCGTTTTTTCCAGCACCTTCGCCGAGCTCGTTCGGGTGGGAGTCCCCGCCTCGTCGCCTCCCGTTCGGCCTCGGCTTCGCCACTGCTTTCGGCCCTGCTTCCGTCGCCGTCGTCACCTTGGTCGGGTGGTGTTTTCCCCCACCTTGTTGCTGTTGATTAGAGGCGGGCTTTTGGAGGGAGGTCGTCGGATCCCCCTCGTTTCTGCTTCGACTGCTGTTCGCGAGGAGAGCATCCTCTGGTGGTCGAGTTTGTTTCTCCTTTGAAGGAGGCTTTGTCTCCGACATTTTAGGGCTTCGCTCTTTTGTCGAGGATCTTTTCTCCGGTCGTCCAGGTTTCGATCAGAGGTTTCGGCTGCGGCTTTTCTTTTGTGGTTTGATTTTTGTGCTGTTTCTCTCCCATGTACCTCCTTGGTGTGGATCGCACTCGCGAAGATCGGTTGAGGCTGTCTTCCGTGTTCAAGACCCACGCCGCGTTCCGGTGGCGTACGATGTGTACACTCTGCATCCTTCTGCTTCAAGGCTCTATGGATGTTTGCTTGCAACCCCCCGTCGAGCTCTTCCCGGTGAAAGGGTCCGAGGATGCGGTTTTACCGCGCCGTGAAGCTGTCGGCGAAGCTCTTCGCCTGTTCACGACGCTATGTGCGACGAACGCTCTCTCTGTGTATTTGGGGTTCACCCATTGTGTTAGGACCTCCGGTCCATCGGTCTGTTATGGCCTGCGCCATTGTTCGATTGTCCTGTCTGGAACCGCCGATATGGAGCTAGGCATGGGCGTCGTGTCACCCTTCACGTTGGGTCTGTACTATGGTTGTACCCATTTTCTCAATGAATGAAATATCCCTCCTTCACTTGTCCAAAAAAGAAAAACTCCACTGGACTTTTTGTTTATTGCATAAATTAAAATGTTAATGTATCACACCTAATTTATCTCTCCTAAGATATAAGTAACTCATCATTTCTAACAGTGTCTCTAAATACAGGTCAACAATGAGGTAATACGATATTTAACCTTTATAGGTAATAGAAAGATCACGCAAAGATTTCACATCCTATAATACCACTTTAATCTTTTAACATAGTTTTTGTGATGAGAAAAATTTAGTACACTTGAATTTTATATTTTACATTTGTACTTCTCTTTTTTCATTAGTCAATGGAGAAAGAACACAATATACTTGTTACTACTATAGTAACATAGGTCGGCTTCTGCCGAGGTGACCGCTGAGGCGCTTCTCGCCAGACTGAGCCAAGACAACTAAGCTGATGAATTCCTTTTGAGGCGTGCTTAGTCGACGTGCGACGCTGCTCCCGAACTCACGACCTGACCTGCAAAGCCCGCCGAGTGGGCTCGGCGGGGAGACACTCCGACGCTCAAGTCAGTTGCTAGCGCGCAGAATGGCCTAGCGTGGGGGGAGAATAGCGTACCTGCGTCTGTGGAGTGTCTGCCTCTTATATAGTGGGGGGATGATTGACAGCTGTTGCTGAATGAGCAAAGGAGGGATCGGCCGAGATCGATCCAGGTGGGCTCCAAAGGTGAAGGCAGGATATTGTCGTCACTTCTGCTCTGATAAGTCGTCAACCTGCAAGAAAGAACCACCGAGTCGCCTCGATGGGTAGGAACTCCGACGCTTAAGTCAGAACAGAGGAGAAGATGGGGTTCAGAGTTCTAATGCCACGAGTAGCGTACCTTGG
This sequence comes from Colocasia esculenta, assembly GCA_014218235.1. NCBI lineage: Eukaryota > Viridiplantae > Streptophyta > Magnoliopsida > Alismatales > Araceae > Colocasia > Colocasia esculenta. Next base: position 192,814,260 of record CM024754.1, on the reverse strand, counting down.
TCTGAAGTGTCTACCTTGTTTTTATAGGGGGGGGGGGTCCGCTAGGCAAGCTTTTCCCCTGCTTAAATTAGCCGAGCACATTTCCTTGCAGAGCCGGCGCCCTAAGGCAAGGGGCGTGATTATAGGACGTTATCTCTGGGATTGGGACTTGCGATTGCCAGCTGGGGATGGGGGAGCTGTCACGATCTGGGATCTTAGAGCCCTTCCTTGCTTGGCACGCGGTTTTGGAAAAGACAGTTGGGGTTTCCATACATGAAGACGAGAAGATCCTCATTAGCCTAGAGCCTTATCGCTAATGCCGACGACCTGATCGTCGGTGTTATTTGCGGGCCCCACCCGGGTTCGTCGTCGGCAGTGGTCATCAGTATCATTGGCCCCCCTGGCTTCTTTTCGGATCTACGGGATTTGAGGAGAAGCCTAACGGAAGTACCCTTCGCTTACCGAGAACTCTCTGCACGCATATGCCGAGAATGGTCCTGTTGCTTGCGGGCGACAATTTTAGGACAGGAGACATTGAGAGTCGTGTGCATTAATGGATGATTTGAGAGGCCGATCGGCGCGCGATTGCCTCGATCTTTCCACTAATGATGGTGACCCGAAAGACGGCAAGCGTTACCGATCCCGGTGAATAGTATTTGGCCGTCGGGCTTCTGACACGTGGCGGCTTCTCCTCCATTCGATACCTCCAGTCTGCTTATGACCGTTTGATTCCGCGGCGGCTGCCGTTTCTATAAGTAGCTAATTTTGTCGCGAGAAAGGGTTTCACCATCTTCTTCTTCCTGGTGATCGTGGAGTGTTCTTCCGACGTCGCTTTCTTTCATTTCTCGCTTAGAAGCGCGTTGTCGGCCCAACCTTCGCTTGCTCTCCTACGAGGTAAGCAATGAGCCTAACGCTATCTCAGCCTTCTGACGGGGAGTCCTCCTCTAGGACAGATAGCGATGCCCCCTCCAACTATGACCCTAGGACCGGCACCTTCATTTATGGTCTGCTAGAGGAGAGTTTTGTCCTGAGAGTCCGGCCTGGGGGGTATGTCCCTCGTAATCCTTCGGCACATACCTCCGGGGACCGTCGTCTGACTGACAATGTCAATGATGCTTGGTGCGAGACAAGCTCTGAGACTTTTAAGTGGATTAGGAAGCACCTAAGCCCCACGCTCTCTGCCGACGTAATGTTTTTGCCAATAAGCAGTTTTGAGCACACTACGTTCAGGAGGGAGGAGTATGTGTTTACAACGAGGCGGTTCGTGGCGGTTTGCGTTTTCCCTTCAATCCCTTTATCATAGCTCTGCTATTCGAGCTTGGGGCCGCCCCTTCACAGTTGACGCCCAACACGTGGCGGTCATCGGTCGGTCCTGGCCCTCTGTGTGTCTGCTGCTGTCCCTCCGACGCTCCGCCTTTTCTTCTATTGTTTCTCCGTGAAACCGTTTGGCGATTGGCTGTATTTTATGGCTCGGTTGGGGCGTCAGCTCCTCAAGAATCTCCCGTCTTCCGTGCATGGGTGGAAGAGGAGTTCGTTTTCATATATTCTCCTTCCGGTTGGCCTTTTCCGACCGAATGGTCCCAGGTCAACGTTCGTCTTAAGGCGTTGGGTCCCCAAGCTTAGCAAGCCGAGCTCGTGGACTTCTCATACCTACGGGAGACGGAGAAACCCGATCTGACCGAACATCATCCGACGTTGCTGAAGCTAATTGCTGACGGCTCACAAGGTCGTTGTGCACTATTTTTGCTTCCCTCATGAATTCTTTGATGTTTTCTGACAGTTTTGTTATTTAAATAGTAATGGCTGAGATGACATCTCCGACGCGCAAGGCGAGGGCCGGCCCTTCTTTGGCCGACATGGTGCGTGCTCGGAAGGGTCAGCGACGAGTCGAGAAGTGTCCCTTGGAAGATTCTGAGGCTCCTGTCGTCGTCGCTAGAAAAGAGATGGAGGGGATCTCGGAGACGATTGCTTCGGCGCAAGCTGTTGAAGAGAGGCCGACGAAACGTCTCCACGCTTTGGCGCCATCCCCTTCGGCCCCTCCGCAGGAGCCTACTGGACCTAAGATAGTCTTTGACCCTGTCACTTGGGGGCAAACGTCAGTCCCCGCTGAGCTAAAAGCGGAGACCCTAGCGAAGTCGCCTCGGAGGCTGGTCGGTGAGTTTTATGCTACGGTCATGGCTCAAATGGCGAATTATGATGCTTTTGTTTATCGGGCCGAGGTGACGACCAAATCTCTGAGCAAGAGTGTCGCCGAGGTTGAGGCGGAGGTTGCTTCTGAGAAATCCCTTCGCCAGAAGGATGCTGAGGAAGCGAAGAAGACCGAGGATGAGATCAGGGCACGGCTTGATTCTGCGACCAGGGCCCTCAGCGTCGAGAAAGAGGCACTTCAGACGGTGAGGTCGAACTTCGCTGCGGAGATTAAGTCGTTCGAGGTTTACCGCGAGAGGACCACACAGCTCGTGTCGGATGAGCGGGACGCAGCGATACAGGAGTACGTTCTTCCGAGGAGCTTTCCGAGGAGATAAGCGGCCTATACCAAGAGGGCTATAATGACTACCTGGCTCGCGTTGCTGAGCTCTTTCCCCATCTTGACCTCTCGACTGTTCGTGAGGCTAAGGAGGATAAAGACGAGGAACCGTCACGGTGGACGAGGCCATGACTAAGGCGGCCGAGGAAATATATGTTGAGGCGGCGGAGAAAGTGGTGGCCGAAGGTTTGTAATATACTTGATATATCGACCATTTTGTTGACCCACGCTCGAGGTGTTTTTCGTGGTTTTGAACGTAAGCGAAATGACCGATCCGTAGGTTCTTGATTGACTGTACACATCGTTCATGAGTGTCGGAATAACTTCGATCTACGAGTAGAGTGCCGAAGCGACCTCGTTCTGAGAGTTAGAGTGCCGAAGCGACCTCATTTTGAGAGTTAGAGTGCCGAAGCGACCTCGTTCCGTGAGTTAGAGTGCCGAAGCGACCTCGTTCCGTGAGTTAGAGTGCCGAAGCGACCTCGTTTTGAGAGTTAGAGTGCCGAAGCGACCTCGTTCCGTGAGTTAGAGTGCCGTAGCGACCTCATTCCGTGAGTTAGAGTGCCGAAACGACCTCGTTTTGAGAGTTAGAGTGCCGTAGCGACCTCGTTTTGTGAGTTAGATGGATCGGCACGATTGCCCGCTATCTTGGTCAGGCGTAATATTTCCGCAGGTGCTCTGCATTCCATGTCCTCGGAATGGCGGATCCTCCAAGATTTTCGATCCTATAGGCGCCTTGGCCGAGGTTTTCCGTCACGCGATAGGGTCCTTCCCAGGAGGCCGACAGTTTTCCGTCGGCTGACCTCGGGTCCGAGATCGAAAGCTTTCTCAAAACCAAGCTTCCGACGCTGAAGCTTCTTTCTTTGACGCTTCTGTCAAAGCTTCTCTTAACTCTTCTGCAATATGCCTCCATTCTTGCCGACGCCTTTCCTCATTTCTCTTCGATCAAGTCAAGCTCGGATCGAAGCGAGGATTCGTTCAGGTCATGGTTGAAGCCGATGACTCTTCCCGAGGGGGGGAGCATCTCTACTGGCGTCACGGCTTCTACTCCGAAGGCGAGGGCGTAAGGAGATTCTTGGGTTGCTTCTCGCGGTGTTGTGCGTTATGCCCACAAGACGTGGAGGAGTTCTTCAGCCCACCGACCCTTGTGGTCTTCTAATCTTCGCTTTATTCCGTCCAGAATTGTTTGATTCGTTACCTCGGCAAGCCCGTTGGACTGTGGGTGTGCCACCGAGGAGAAACGGTGGTCTATCCCTAGTGCCGAGCAGTTCCTGCGGAAGCGGGCGTTGTCGAACTGCCTGCCGTTGTCAGAGACGGTCGTCTTGGGGAGGCCGAACCTGCATATGACATTCTTCCAAACGAAACCCCAGGCGTTGGCGTCGGTGATTTTCGCCAGTGATTCGGCTTCTACCCACTTAGTGAAATAGTCTACAGCCACTATAACGAATTTCCTCTAGCCAGTGGCTGACGGGAATGGGCCGAGGATGTCCATACCCCATTGAGCGAAAGGCCAGGGTGAGACGAGCTGGGTGAGTTCTGCTGGGGGTTGTCGGTGAAACTTGCCGAAGAGTTGACATCGATGACATTTTTGGACATACCCCTCGGCGTCTTTCAATATGGTGGGCCACCAAAAGCCATGCCGCGTGATCCTTCTAACGAGGGAGCGCTCCCCCGCGTGGCTTCCGCAAGTTCCTTCGTGTACTTCTCGTATGATCTCCTTGGCCAGATCGGCGGAGATGCATCGGAGATGCGGGTAGCTAAACCCTCTTCTGTATAAATCTTCTCCGACGAGGAAGAATCTAGCTACCCGCCTCCTCGTCTTATCGGCTTCCAATTTGTCGTCGGGGAGGATGCCGCTTTTGATGAATTCTATCAAGGGAGTCATCCATGTCGTCGGGGTGCTGGCGAACATTACCTCCTTAGCCGATGCGGACGACTCGAAGAGCTCTTCGATAAGCATGGAAGATCGTCCTTCTGATGATAAAGCGAGCTTGGACAGTGCGTCAGCTTGCGAGTTTTCTGCTCGCGGGATTTTTATTAGCTCAGCTGACTCGAATTCAGCGAGCAATCGGTTGACCTCGGTCCGGTATGAGGCTAGCTTTGCCTCGAACTCGTTCGCCACTTGGCTTACGACCAGCTGTGAGTCGCTGAAAACGGAGACTCTCTCCACTCCGAGGGACTTCGCCCTTTTTAGTCCTGAGATTACAGCTTCATATTCGGCACACGTTGTTAGAAGCCTCGAAACCGAAACGAAAAGTGTACCTTAGGTTAGCCCGTCTGGGAGTAGAGAACTCCTGCGCCGCTTCCTTGGGAATTTGATGCTCCGTCGACGAAAATTTTTCAGCGACTGTTGTCTTTTTCCTCTTCTTCCTCGGGCCCCCTCGCCGTTCCTTCGGAGATGAAGTCTGCCAGAGCCTGCGCCTTTATCGGGACCCGAGGTTTGTATTCGATGTCGAACTCACCGAGCTCTATAGCCCACTTCTCCAACCTTCCCGAGACCTCGGGTCGGGTGAGGACCTGTTTGATTGGAACGTCGGTAAGGACGACGACTTTGTGTGCTTGAAAATATGGACGTAGCCTTCTCGCTGCCATCACGAGTGCATATGCGATCCTTTCGATGTTGGTATAACGCTGCTCGGCACCGCGCAGTGCTTTGCTGGTGTAATATACTGGAAGGTGGCGGCTATTTTCATCTCGTACGAGCACCGAGCTGATAGAGTGTGTTGTTTCCGAGAGGTATAATAACAGTTCTTCTCCGGCAATAGGCTTGCTTAATGTCGGCACATGTGCCAGGTGTGATTTCAGGTCGTTGAAAGCCTGCTCGCACTCCTCGGTCCATTCGAACCGTCCTTTACGTAGTACCTCGAAGAAGGGCCTGCACCGCTCTACTGACCTGGACATGAATCTACTCAAAGCAGTGATACGACCATTGAGACGTTGTACCTCTTTAATTGTCCTCGGTGGCGTCATGTTCAGGATAGCTTGTATCTTGTCGGGGTTGACGTCGATTCCTCTGTTGGAACGAGGTAGCCCAGGAATTTTCCCGCACATACGCTGAAGACGCACTTCTCGGGGTTGAGCTTCATCCCGAATTGCCTGAGCACCTTGAATGTCTCGGCTAGGTCTTTGACGTGGTCCTCGGCGCGTTGACTTTTTACCAGCATCGTCGATATAGATTTCCATCGTCTTCCCGATCTGTTCCTTGAACATCGTGTTGACGAGCCGCTGGTATGTTGCCCCTGCATTTTTTAATCCAACGGCATGCGAGTGAAACAGTATAAACCTTTTTCCGTGATGAATGAGGTCTTCTCTTCATCGTCGGGTGCCATCCTGATTTGGTGATATCCTGAATAAGCGTCGAGGAAGCTGAGGAGTTCGTGTCCCGCCGTGGAGTCGACGAGTTGATCGATTCTAGGTAGGGGGTAGCTGTCCTTAGGGCACGCCTTGTTCAGGTCGGTGAAATCTACGCACATCCTCCACTTCCCGTTGGCTTTGCGTATGAGGATGACGTTAGCGACCCATTTGTGGTAGAATGTGTTCCTTACGGTACCTGCGCGTAGATATTTCACAAGATTATCGTCAGCAGCCTTTTGTCGGTCTCCTGAGAGCGGCCTCTTCTTCTGACGGATTGGCCTCGCCTCGGCGCTAACATTCAAGTGGTGCTGGATGACGTTAGGGTCGATGCCGATGAGGTCGTCGTCCGACCAAGCGAAGATGTCGGTGTTCTTTCCAAGGAAGTCGATGATTTCCTCACTTAAGTCCCCGAGCTAGCAACCGACCACCAGGTTCCCATTGGTGACGGTTATGAGTTTTGTTTGTTCGGCTGGTTCGTGCCTCGCAACATTTTCATCAGAAGAAGGTAAGTACTCAGAATCAGCTATTGCTTTTGCTTTTATTGAATTGACATAACAATGCCTGGCCTCAGACTGGTTTCCAGGACCTCTCCTATCCCCCCGGGGTTGGGAATTTCATTTTCTGATGATAGGTCGATGGGACGCCGCCCAACTTTCCCAAAGGCCCCGGCCAAAGATAGCGTTGTACGCTGACTTTACCTTTACCACAAGGAAGTCAGCCTCAACTGTTACATGTCGAGGTCGGATGCCTAGGGTGACTTTCAGTTTTATCGACCCTTCGGCGTTGACGGGTGTCCTGTTAAAACTGAACAGGGGGGTTGCGACTGGCTTGAGGTCGGCGCTCAAATTAGACATTTTAACAAAGCAGTCATAAAATAAAATGTCCGGGGCTGCTCCATTATCAACAAGGATACGGTGTACATTATATCCGTCGACGTCGGCCTGTATTACCAACGTGTCGTCGTGAGGAAAGGTGACCCCTATGATGTTCGCTTCGGAGAATGTGATGACGCCTCCTTTGAGGTTGGGCTGGCTTGCTGTACCACCAGCAACTGCAGCGTACGCCTTCCTCTTTCTTCCGCTATCCCGCCACCTGCCGGCCTCCAGACAGGACCAAGACGGCCCCTTTGCCTTTGTGCGCCTCTCGATCATCCTCAGGAGTACGCTCCTTCGTACGTCCGTCGACGACGTCTTTGCCAATGAGCCCCCTCTTGAGCATCTCGGCGATCTCCATCTTTAAGCTCCTGCATTGGTCAGTGAGGTGTCCAAACCCCTTGTGGTACTCACAATACAGGTCGGTTCCTCGGCCCGTTGGCGGTCTCGTCAGTGGCTCTGGCCGTCTGAATTCTGGAAGCCTTTTGATGACCTGGAGGATTTCGGAGGGCAATCTTCCGAAGTGCGGAAGATCCCTGGCGCGTCGATATTCGTCGGGGCGACGTTCTGCCTCTGCGCGTCGGTCCCCTTCTCGTCGGTCTGCATCTCGGCGTTTCTCGCCGCGGGCTTCTTCTCTTTTCACTTTCTTCGAACTATATTCTGAACTTGTAGCCCCGTGCTCGGATGGCCGACCGAGCCGTCCTTCCGCTCCAAGTGTTGATTCCAGCCGCACGTACTTTTGCATTCTGGAGAGCAGGTCGGATAGGCTCACCGGGGGTTTTTTGGCGATGGAAGCTACGAACGGGGCGTTCGAACACACCCCGTCAAAATATTGACCGCGGTCCTCAGGTCCCAAGTCCACCACCTTCATAATTTCAGTTGAAACCTTTTCGCAAATCCCAGAACATCTCCCCTTCTTTTTGTGCAACGAGCCAGAGGTCGTCGGTACAAAGGGAGTGCTGCACTGTGTTGTAAAAGTGATCCAGGAACCTTTGCGCCAGATCAGCGAAGTCAGCTACCGACCGGGAGGGGAGCGATTTGAACCATTGCAGAGCTGCATCATCCAGAGTAGACATAAAGACACGACATTTTAGGGCATCATTGATATTTACCTTCTCCATCTGTCCTTGGAAGTGGTCTAGGTGATGGATGGGGTTAGTCGTCCCGTTATATCGCCTGAATTTTGGCAATTGCAATTTGTCGGGCACGGTCGCCGATGTGATTTCCTCGACAAATGGGGAGGTAGCTAAGAGAGTGGCCACCGAAGGAGCACGTGTTCCTCGCTTCAACACCTCGATTTCCTGTTCATTTTCTGGAGGTCATCTTTCCATCGAGGGTCAACCGCAGGGTTGGACTCTGCCGAGAAGTGATCGGGGACGGCATCAGATCTTGTGGAGAGCTCTACTTGCACCGCCGGGATGGTGGGTGGCGGGGCGTCGACCTGGATGGGTCCCTGCATTAAAGGAACAGAAGGGAGGCGCTGATCGTCGGCGTGGCTGACCGACGCCGCGGGAGGGACTTGATTGGGGCGAGTATCCGCCGCCTGAGTGGCTGGCCCCCGACGCTCCGGTGGAGCCTGCCGCTCTTGCTCCAGCCTTAATAGTACTTGCTGAACGCTCGCCAAGATTTGCTCTACGCGTTCCAGGCACGAGGATGTAGTTGAATCTTGCTCTCCTACTCTTGAGTTGTCCCCAGCCACCTCATCTACTACAGTGGCGGAAATATTTCATCGCCGGATGAGCGAACGACTGCCTTCGCCTTTGGTGCCATGAGGAGTGGCTTTTTGCTCGAAGCAAATTCCCACAGACGGCGCCAAATGTTGCTGAATGAGCAAAGGAGGGATCGACCGGGATCAATCCAGGTGGGCTCCAAAGGTGAAGGCAGGGTATTGTCGTCACTTCTGCTCTGATAAGTCGTCAACCTGCAAGAAAGAACCACCGAGTCGCCTCGATGGGTAGGAACTACGACGCTTAAGTCAGAACTGAGGAGAAGATGGGGTTCAGAGTTCTAATGCCACGAGTAGCGTACCTTGGTCTGAAGTGTCTACCTTATTTTTATAGGGGGGGGGGTCCGCTAGGCAAGCTTTTCCCCCCTGCTTAAATTAGCCGAGCACATTTCCTTGCAGAGCCGGCGCCCTAAGGCAAGGGGCGTGATTATAGGACGTTATCTCTGGGATTGGGACTGGCGATTGCCAGCTGGGGATGGGGGAGCTGTCACGATCCGGGATCTTAGAGCCCTTCCTTGCTTGGCACGCGGTTTTTGAAAAGACAGCTGGGGTTTCCATACATGAAGACGAGAAGATCCTCATTAGCCTAGAGCCTTATCGCTAATGCCGACGACCTGATCGTCGGTGTTATTTGCGGGCCCCACCCGGGTTCGTCGTCGACAGTGGTCATCAGTATCAACAGCTGTACTGCCTTTGATGGTGCTTAACCGACTCCCACTGGCGAGCTCTCAAAGGTCGCGCCCTTCATGGCCACGATTACCGCACGCGCTGGTTTCGGGGGGACGTGTCTTCCGGACATCCCGCGGTTGGATGAGCTGTCTTCCGGGCATCCCGCGGTCAGATGAGCTATCTTCCGGGCATCCCACGATCGGATGAGCTGTCTTCCAGTCATCCCGCGATCGGATGAGTTGTCAGACCGCTCTTGCCATAACTGCCATAACTGACTGCCGCTGGGATGACTATAGGTCGGATGGGTCGAGCGTAGCTCGGCCGCCATTCAACGTCAGTCGCGAGTACCACTTCGGGACATGTCGTGCACAAAGGCACCAGGTCGGATAAAACCGTGCTGAGAGATCGTCTTGGCCGAGCTTCGAAAGATGGTCCGAGGTGTTCGATATGTTTGAACCGCCGGGCCATACTCGTCTGATCGCATATAGCTGCCATTTTGAGAAAGGTTGTCGCCTTGTCTTCCGTGTGGTCAGCTTGGCTCGGGTCTTAGCCGACTTGCCGAGAACATACCGCATCATTGGCCCCCCAGGTTCACGTCGTACTGCGAATCGTAAGCCGAGGTGAGGCTATTAAAGAATACGCGCCCTCGCCTCGTCATTGTGCCAACCCACGTGGCCATCTTAGCATTACATAGTCACGCTGTCAGCGCCGGCCTGCTACCTGCCACGTCGCCAAGCCGTCTATTCAGTCTATCCTGTGCCGTACTGTCAGATCTCCTCGACTATCATGCGGACTCCAACTTTCACGTCGCCTCCTCGACTCTCGCGAGCCATGATTCACTTTTTGCTTCCTGCGCTGATCAGATCCGAGGCATCGCTCGGCGGCCAATCCATTCGCGCCATGTGTTAGAATCTGAACCGCGTTCTTCTCGATTTGGAATCTTGCTGACCTCTTCAAGTCGCCTATTAAGGTCGGCTCCGACCTGTATAATTTGTATAATCAATCCTCGAGGTCGGCTTAGACCTTTATGACTACTAACACGTTTGAATCAAGAACATAACGGCCAATTCTCGAGGTCGGCTCAGACCTCTATGACAAACCACTTGTCAACTCTTGCGGTCGACTAGGACCTTTATTACTTCAAAACCACTCGTCATCCTTGAGGTCGGTTCTGACCTCTATGACCACTGAAATGTTGATTCCTGAGGTCAGCTCGGACCTCTATGACTACTGAAGGTACGTCAGTTCTTGAGGTCAGCTCGGATCTCTAGGACTACTGAAGGTGTCAATTCTTAAGGTCGGCTCATACCTCTACGACCCGAAACCACAAGTTAATTCTTGAAGTTGGCGCGGACCTTTATTACCACAAAACCAAGTCAATTCAAGGTCAGCTCGGACCTCTTATGACCATGTCAATTCTCGGGGTCGGATGGACCTTTATGACCACCATCAGCCTACGTCGGACGTTGTCTCTCAGTTCCCGGAAGTGCCGAAGCGACCTCGTCTAGCGAACTATGACGTCCACGTCCATTGCGTGTACCGAAGCGACCACGCCACCTCTCCACGTCGGATGTCGTCTCTCAGTTCCAGGAGAGTGCCGAAGCAACCTCGTCCAGCGAACTACGACGTCTACGACCATTGCGTGTGCCGAAGCGACCACGCCTTCAATCACGTCGGACGTCGTCTCTCAGTTCCTGACGAGTGCCTAAGCGACCTCGTCCAGCGAACACGACGTTCACGTCTACGTGTGCCGAAGCGATCACGCCTTCAAATCACATCGGGCGTTGTCTATCAGTTCCTGACGAGTGCCTAAGCGACCTCGTTCAGCGAACACGACGTTCACGTCTACGTGTGCCGAAGCGACCACACCTTCAAATCACGTCTGACGTCCGCTTGTTCATGGAGAGTGCCGAAGCGACCACACCTTCAAATCACGTCGGACGTCGTCTCTCAGTTCCTGACGAGTGCCTATGCGACCTCGTCCAGCGAACACGACGTTCACGTCTACGTGTGCCGAGGCGACCACGCCTTCAAATCACGTCAGACGTCATCTCTCAATTCCTTACGAGTGCCTAAGCAACCTCGTCCAGCGAACACGACGTTCACGTCTACGTGTGCCGAAGTGACCATGCCTTCAAATCACGTCGGACGTCGTCTCTTAGTTCCTGACGAGTGTCGAAGCGACCTCGTCTAGTGAACTACGACGTCCACGTCCATTGCATGTGCCGAAGCGACCACGCCACCTCTCCACGTCGGATGTCGTCTCTTAGTTCCAGGAGAGTGCCGAAGCGACCACGCCTTCAAATCACGTCGGACGTCGTCTCTCAGTTCCTGACGAGTGCCTAAGCGACCTCGTCCAGCGAACACGACGTTAACGTCTACGTGTGCCGAGGCGACCACGCCTTCAAATCACGTCGAACGTCGTCTCTCAGTTCCTGACGATGCCTAAGCAACCTCGTTCAGTGAACACGATGTTCACGTCTACCTGTGCCGAAGCGACCACGCCTTCAAATCACGTCGGACGTCGTCTCTCAATTCCTGACGAGTGCCTAAGCGACCTCGTCCAGCGAACACGATGTTCACGTCTACGTGCGCCGAAGCGACCACGCCTTCAAATCACGTCGGACGTCATCTCTCAATTCCTGACGAGTGCCTAAGCGACCTCGTCCAGCGAACACGATGTTCATGTCTACGTGTGCCGAAGCGACCACGCCTTCAAATCACGTCAGACGTCGTCTCTCAGTTTCTGACGATGCCTAAGCGACCTCGTCCAGCGAACACGACGTTCACTCTACGTGTGCCGAAGCGACCACGCCTTCAAATCACGTCGGACGTCCGATTTGTGACGGCTCTCATTATACCGGTACGGTTATACCAACCCGTCGGTATAGCGAGTGCTGCCAGCCACAGTGGGACATTTACCCAACGATACAAACAGCTGAGATACACGCGAATATATATAACAGAGTAGCGGAGTAAAAGAGAACTATCTCCATTCATTCATCATCCACATTAAACATACATGCAGTTTACCATTTACAAAAAGGAATTAAATTCACATGATTTAATTTGCTGAAATAGAGATACCAAATGTCCACATATTACATTTTTTAATGATAATTCTAATACAATGTTCAAGTACATACTATGAAGTACACAATCACAAGATCTCAAAAACTGGCTAGTCTCCACGCTCGGAGTCCGTCTCTGCTGCCTCCTCCAAGGGTACTGTGTCACCAACTATACTTGTACGCCGAAGCAAGGAGTGAGTCCAGGGACTCAGCAAGTAACACTATGCATGATATATACGTACAAGTCCTAGTGGTTTCTACACGCACATTACACTTTGCAACACATAGCATGCTAGTCCATTTAAGCTTTCAACCTATCATGAAGGTTCTACAATCTTATACATAACGCATGCTTTCAGATTTCAAAAATAACATTCACCTATCACATGGTCTCTATTCAATTCACTCATGAGACTTTAATCAAAACGTGAGAGCTATTGACATGAACAATTTACATACATGAACGGGGAACATAATTAGCATGGATTCCACATGTTCTTAAGTACATACATAACTTTTTATCATGCTTTAGGTTGCTGGTTTCACATGGTCCAATGACTATAAACCTACACATGAAAGCTACAACGTTGCTTAAACATAACACATGAACGGTCCATCATGCCATTTTACTCACATACACTCATTTGTTGTTCCTAACATGGATTCTAAACACTTTTGCACACATAAACATGAGAATAATATATGCCTTTTCTGAATTCACTTGGTTTCAGATTTAGTTTCACATGGTTTCTATAACACATTTACATATCTAAGATTTCACATCTTTCTTTACACTAGTTTCCTCTTTCACATGGTTCACTTTACACATACACATTCACATATCACTTACACATTTACACATGGTCACATACACTTTACACATTTCACTTTACACATATTTTAGGTGCCGTGACACATAGTCCAAACCACCAAAGAAGGACACAAACACATCACATCACATAGACGCCATCTAGGCAATACAATGGCGACTCTTGGACTGCGCAGACCGGAGAACAAGTCTCCACCCTAACCAGTGGTACTTGTCCACCTCCAGGATTTCCCCCTAATGCCCTTAGGGTCACTTAACACAATGAACTTTCTCAGGGGGACTTTTCCCTGATACGGCTCCACTGCCTTCTCGGCAGTATCACATTGGCACAGTTTACACTTTTACACATTTACCGTTTTACACATGGTTTTACACTTGACACTCTTCATTACATTCACACTTTCTTACTCACATGAACACCTCTGTTTTTCCTAACATGGTACTACAGAGTTTTCAAGGTTCAACACACAGTAAACACACCAATCATGCTGGTTTAAACAAAAATCAAATCACATTTCGATCATATGTACGAATTATCCACATTTCACATGAAAGCACATAACTTTTTATTTACTGTTCCAATTGACCTGAAATTTTAACCACATGCTGTTTTCGGGTTCCAAATCATACCCTCAATTTTTCAGATTTTTCTGAGCTAAATAAGATTTACAGAAAATCAAACACCTAATTAGCATATTATTCACAACTTAAGCTAACATGGGTCTAACACATTTGAAATTTATCCACTTACTGTTTTGCACAGAGACCACTAATGCATGATTTCAGAATACAACATCATCCTAATTCATACATCTATAAATCCGTTACCACAAACCATTTTTACATGCTTTCATTTTACCGAACCGAACTTACTAGCAATCCCACAAGTATGCATGAATTACCAAAAATTCAGAACATACATACATGTTCCACAATTCTTCATGAATAGACTGAAAACAAGACATTCAACTAATCCTAATCATGGAACATTGATTTGCAAAAATTATCTACAAGTTATGCTCACAATTTTACAAGATGTCATTACCCCACATTCACACATCACACTACATTCATCCACAACCACAATGCACAATATACATAGAGTATAAGGTGTACAATATATCCTCATCGCATAAAACATACCGAAATTAATATACAAGAGGGACAGAACAGCTCACTGTTCTGTTCAGAAGAACTAGACGGCGGTCTCTGGCCGCCGACTCAGAGTCAGCGGCATGGTCGATGGACGCCAAGGATGAACTGGGCGTCCAGGGACCTTGCCGTCTACTCAGGTCTGTGCAGAAACACAGACCCGAGCTCTAAATCTTGGGTGAATTGGAGGGTCTAGGACTCGAGGAAAATTCCATAAAAATGTCAAAACCACCTAGACTCATACGGGGACACCATAGATAGGTCACTTGCCTCTCTAAAATTCCTCCAAGAGATTTATGGCTCGAAGAAGACCTCCTTGGGCAGTTCCAAGAAGTTGCAGAAGTGCCTCTAAGATCGCTTTCCTCCGGCTCCTGGGTGATCTCCACGCCGAGGGGATGATGGAGAAGCTTTCCCCTTTTGCTTTAGCTTCCTCCTTTTGCAGAAGATCTCCAAATCCAGCTCCAAGGGATCGGATTTGAGGGTTCTAAAATGGGGTTTTCTCACAGAATGCTCTAGGTTTTTCTCTCTTCTTCTCTCCTCTTGCAAGGGTGAAATGAGAGTGGGAGAGGCCAATTCGGGTTCAGACCTAATGAGAGCCCCTCACCCACTCACCATACTGATTTGACAAGCTGAGAGCCGTTGGGGGACATCCCCCCAATGGAGCCATGCCTTGCTCCCGGATTTTCTGGCTCTGCAACGCATGCAGTCAGAGAAGTTGGCGTCCATATCGCTGGACGCCGGAGTTAGTGTTGGCGTCCAGGTCTGGACGCTGACACCAGATAAACGGCCTAGGGTTGACGCCAATAGGGCCTTCGGCCAGAACCCTAATTTATGCAGAAACCATGCATACCAAGCTTCTGTACATGCAATATGTACGTGGTATTATATTCATACTATCACCATGCAATACATACATTATTTACGTTTAATATAAACACATGTACACGTAATTATACTATTTAATACCTACATAAATACGTAAATACATACTCAACACAATATACACACATAAATACGAAAAATACGACGAAAATTCGAGGGTCTTACACGATTGGTTCCTGGAGAGTGCCGAAGCGACCTCGTCTAGCGAACTAAGACGTCCACATCCATTGCGTGTGCCGAAGCGACCACGCCACCTCTCCACGTCGGATGTCGTCTCTTAGTTCCAGGAGAGCGCTGATGTAACGACCCAGAATCCGCATTACCAGTAACCAACCAGTAACTAGAATTCTGACCCGCTAACCCACGAGACAAGCTCGGAAGGGTAAAAAGTGAACGTCCGAGGAGACTATATATAAGAAGATACACACCTTGTAAAGCTGTAAAATTCCACTATATATGAAACATAACATATACAACTCAGAGTCCAAGCTAAGTACAGAGTACAGGAGTACGGCAAAAAGTACTACTCACTGCAGCTAGGGCGCATCAACACTGGAGTGGCTAGACTCGCCTGGAACGGGAGTCGACGACGACCCACCTGAAGGGAGGGGAGTGAGTCTCAAGAAAAGAGACCCAGTAGGTAAAAGTAACCCCCACCGGCAACAGTACTAAAGTGCAGAAAGAAAAAAAAAAGAAAGTAAATACATGTCGCATCATAACCAAAACTAGTAACAACCACACGTCTCCTTGACAAGAGTGTGTTACAAGACTGTAAACCTCGCGGCCCAGTAACACACACACTCACACACAGTAAGTAGGACTCAGCTAGGGTCTGTGGCTCGGCGTCCCGTCACCACAAAGTCTCTCAACCCCAGCCACGTGTGTAGACGCGAGATTTGGCCCATCTCCCGCAAGGCTCTTTTGGCCTATTAAGCCTCGTTTGATCGTTTGTTGACTTGCCTCAGATGCCATGTAGACGGCAACATCGATGGCCGCCGACTACTGGTTGACGGCAAGCAGTCTTGACGTTGACCCATCTAGACGTCCACATCCCTGGACGTCTGCATAAGGTTGGCGGCATGATCGCTGGACGTTAACCGGTTTACCTGGTTTGCGCAACTACCCCGAGAATATAGCCCACTAGCGCCTTTCCCTCGCCCATGCACCGCATGGGACCGTTCCCAATGGGCATATGGGCCACCTTGGCACTCCCTTGACCCAGTAAAAATCCCATGTGGCCTCTCCCCATTGGTTGGAGCCTTTAGACTTGGATTGCCATGTGTTCAAGTGTGTTTCTTCACACTTGAGCATCCAAGGCAACTGAACTCGAGCCCACTGTCTATATAACTCCCCCTTGAGCCCTCTAAGCCAGGGAGGAGAGGCTGGACGTCCACATGCTGACCCTTTGAAGGAGGAGAGAGAAAATTACACCCAAGCTTCATCAAGTCATCCTCTTCTTCCTCTCACGAGTTGGGACGTCCAGGAGGGCTGCTTTGAAGCTGGAGGAGTCCTTGCAAGGAGCTACAACATCAACAACGAGGATCTACACCTCCCTCCCTCTCTCTTTCTTAACTCTCTTCTCTTAGTTACATGCATATCACACACACTCTCCCTGTAATGCCCCAGCTTTTTGTATATATTTTTGCATGAATTCTTTTTGTCTTCTATCAGCATCACTATATTCATCAGTTTAGGATTTTTACTGCTACGGTAAAACCA